>CAUDMG010002747.1:0-42228 GCA_958450375.1 Homarus gammarus | reverse complement strand
TGCTGTCTCAATTCTGATGTTGTTGACAAATGACCAGGAATTACAGTAATTATAAATGTTCTAATTATTATTCTCAATTATATTAATCATTTAAGTTAAAAAAAACACCAAAAGAATCGAACGACCCACCGCAACGCAACGAACCCAACGACCCACCGCAACGCAACGAACCCAACGACCCACCGCAACGCAACGAACCCAACGACCCAACGCAACGCAACGAACCCAACGACCCACCGCAACGCAACGAACCCAACGACCCACCGCAACGCAACGAACCCAACGACCCACCGCAACGCAACGAACCCAACGACCCACCGCAACGCAACGAACCCAACGACCCAACGCAACGCAACGAACCCAACGACCCACCGCAACGCAACGAACCCAACGACCCACCGCAACGAACCCAACGACCCACCGCAACGCAACGAACCCAACGACCCACCGCAACGCAACGACCCACTACACTTTTTTTTCTTTTTTTTTACTACACTACCCCTACACTAAATTTTTTTTTTTTTTTTTTTTTTTTTTTTTAGTACACCACCCACTACACTACCCTCTCATCATCGCTCTCTTCCCACCCACCCCTTCATCCTCTCACCCTTCCCAGTCAGTGGTTCTTGGTACCTTCTGTTGTTGGCTGACGGATGGTACCATTCCCCACCTCCCAGGATGGGCGAGAGGATGATGGGTGTGGGTGGGGGGTTATAGACGGGATGTCCTACCCTACCTAACCTTACCTTACCTTACACCACCCCACACCACCCTACCCAACACTTCACCACCCTTCACCACGCACTGCACCACACCACCCAACACCTACCCGAGAGTTTAGTTAATAAGTGATGAACTGGCTTGGCCTTGCCTCGATCTGGGACTGGAGGAGCTAGATAGAGGTACTTACTTCGTCGTGTCACAGGCAGGGGAATTACTATCGACTTTTTGGAAGGTCTATTTATGTTACATTAGCTGTTTTTCCTGTTTTTCTTTAATAATTCATATATTTACGCAGTCGACCTCCAAAAGTAGACGTTTATTAACATAGAGATATAATGGGGCACTCCGTACAACATTCAAGCTATGTGGGCGTGTATGACTTGTCTTCTTGTGTACATGACTCTCGTGTGTGTGTGTGTGCGTGTATGACTGTCTTGTGCATATGACTGCCATGTATGTGTGTGTATGACTATCTTGTGTATATGTCTGTTGGATTCTCAAGTCTTTGTCCACTAAATTCCCTCACCTAAACCTTCTCCATTACCACACCCCTCATCCCCCACCCTCCACCCTCACCCCGCCAACCCCCACCCCCACCCTCACTCCCCCACCCTTACCCCCAAATGGCGAATTCATCTACTGTAAGTCACTCTTTTAAATTGGGGCATTAAAAAAACAAAAAAGCGTCAAAACAACAGAGACTCGACCGGCTCACTACCTACCATGTTGATTGCCCGCACAAGATGGACGAACAGACAGAATCTCATGAAAATAAAGTTCTTTTTTTTCGCCCCCAGGCTCCGTTGTGGGTCGTTTGACCTGTGCCCGGGTTGGCTAATTCCCGTAGAAAAAAAACACACACAAGAGAGAGATAGAGGAGAACACAATATCAACTTAGTAAATCATCCTTCCATTTCATTTCCAGGAACAACTTCAGTTCTCCACGAGGTTCACCCGTGGACAGCCATCGTTATTGGAACATGGGGAAATTTCGTCCGGGAACTATTTTTGAAACCAAAAGAAAGAAAATTGATTTGGATGGACATAAAATGTATAAATCTGCAAAGGAATAATATTTGTTATACGATATACTCCATACAGAACAGCACATGCAGAATTGTATTGTTCTTTTTAAAAGCGGTCCATGTTTGTGTACGAAAAATGCCGCCAGCCTCTACTCGCCGTTTATATCCTCCAAATTCGCCCAACCATCATAAAAGGTAGCCTTTAAGATAACTAATACAACTAATTTACGTGTAGAAATGTATTGAAATAAAATTGAACTAAAAAAAGTCGTAAATGGTCTATTTGAAGAGTGGTGAGAACAGCTTCCTCTGGGATGGTCAATGACGTCCTTTATCAGAATTAATATCGACCCAATTTTCGTAATGAGCGCAATTAATAACAGTCCATCACTACCAAAATAATCATTTCCTTAGTATAATTACTTATTAGCCTAGATTTCATATTTTAATCAAATAGGTAACTAGTGCTAGGTACTTCCCAGGCATGTTTCATTTGTGCATCAGTTTAACCACAATTTGCTACTAATAAGATAAATTCAGTGACCTAAATTCATGTTTTATTTTTATATTCCCTTAGTGACTCGATGTATTACAAAAAAGAACTACTTTACGACTTGTTTGGGCCAACAGTTGGAGTGGTGATATTAATTAACTTTGCCATTCACACTGGTAGAATCAAATGAAGATATATTGGCTTTGTATGTCCATGATTTCAACAAAAATGAATAAGTCCATCTAAAATAAATGGAATTGATGATATTATTATCTTTTTGGCCATCCAGCGAATTTAATGATTTTAAGTTGACCGATTTTTACAGACAGAGACTGAGAGACAGACGGACAGAGACAGTTAGACAAACTAACTCTACCAAAGCACCAATCACCTACTGCGGCACCAAGAGACGCCAACCCCAGTAAACAGAAACCCTCCTCGTGGTGTACATTAACACAGTATAACCTTTTTCTTCTATATTTTAAATTTATTTCTGTTCCTTTTTCGCCCCCCCCCCCCCCCAGGCCCCGTTGTGGGTCGTTTGATCTGTGCCCGGGTGGGCTAATTCCCATTAAAAAAAAAAAAGCAACTGGCTGGGCCCAGCCTCGAACTGGTCCCGGCGGTGCTAGACGTAGTTCGTCAGGCCACCGCCAGGGGTCTACTGTCGGCTTTTCTGAAGGTGGTTTTGTTGTTTTTCTTTAATAATTCATATATTTTCGTAGTTTTTCTCAGGATTTGTATGAATTTATACTCAAATAGCAGAGTTACAATTGTATTGAAGCTGTGTGTGGCCCTTTTACAGCCAATCTTGGCTACTAACTCAAGATACACTTGTGTGTGCGTGTTTGACTGTCGTGTGTATGAGTGTCGTGAATCATGAAGAAATTTTGCAAGAACCTATACCAAAACACATACAAAAGAATACCAAACAGTTATAAACAACAGCGCCACGGTAACTCTGCTATTTGAGTTTAAAATCACGTTAAGAACTGCGAAAATAAATCAATTATTGAAGAAAAACTGCAAAAATACCACATGTAACATAAATACAACTTCTGGAATGTTGATCAATGTCCCCCTGGCGGTGGCCTGGCGAACTAGGGGGGGGGGGGGGTCACAGCTTCCATGGTAAACACTTTAAATATTATGAGTGTCTCTCACCCACAATGGAGAGGCCTACCAAGTGCACTCTCACCACCGCTGTCTACACCTACACTATGGTTACTCACACGAGCCAGAAGCACCGGACATGGAGTAGAAAAATTGTCCTCGTTGCAGATGGTGACGTCATCGTGTGGGTAGCAACGGACCCTGGTGTTATGGTGAAGTAATGGTGAGGTGATGGTGATAGTAAAAGAGATGGTGAAGTTCTTGGGAAGGCCACAGTGAGGTAACGATGAGAATGGTGATATTATGGTGAAATGATGGTGAGGTGACTGGAGGAACTATTCACTGGTGAAGGGTTACTGGTGCACCACTGAAGTATGAATGAAGAAGTAATGATAAAAAAGATAGCTAAAAGGAATGATGGTGACGTAATGGTGAGAAGAGGTGATGGTGAGTTTTAATGGTGATGGTGAGAGTTTATAAAGCGTAATGGTCCGGGTTTACAAGCTTTTACATATACGTGAACGCTTTAAGATTATAACACACACACACACACACACACACACACACACACACACACCATTTTTATCCTTCATATCCCGAGAAAATTTACTCAACTAAAATAAATAACTATGATGTAGTGATGTAGTGTTTCTCGTCATCCAGGCCAGGTGATGTAGTGTTTCTCGTCATCCAGGCCAGGTGATGTAGTGTTTCTCGTCATCCAGGCCAGGTGATGTAGTGTTTCTCGTCATCCAGGCCAGGTGATGTAGTGTTTCTCGTCATCCAGGCCAGGTGATGTAGTGTTTCTCGTCATCCAGGCCAGGTGATGTAGTGTTTCTCGTCATCCAGGCCAGGTGATGTAGTGTTTCTCGTCATCCAGGCCAGGTGATGTAGTGTTTCTCGTCATCCAGGCCAGGTGATGTAGTGTTTCTCGTCATCCAGGCCAGGTGATGTAGTGTTTCTCGTCATCCAGGCCAGGTGATGTAGTGTTTCTCGTCATCCAGGCCAGGTGATGTAGTGTTTCTCGTCATCCAGGCCAGGTGATGTAGTGTTTCTCGTCATCCAGGCCAGGTGATGTAGTGTTTCTCGTCATCCAGGCCAGGTGATGTAGTGTTTCTCGTCATCCAGGCCAGGTGATGTAGTGTTTCTCGTCATTCAGCCCAAGTGAGGAAGATTTTTTGTGGAAATTTCAGTAAGATTAAAATTAACCCCCCACACTCCTCCCCCCCCCCCCCTCCACAAAAAAATTCAAGGAAATTGTTTTTATTTACGACTAACAACAATAAAACCATATATTTATGTACGTAATTTGTTAGAAAAAGTCATCAAACAGTTGTGGTTACGTTTAACAAATACCAAAACGTAATCTAGAAAAAAACTTTATAGGATGGAAATATTAATTGGACAGATACTCTTGAACTATACGGTAAATCCATATCTTTTTTTTTTCCATTTAACAAAAGAGGAAGTCGTGCCATTGAGATTGGTCGCGGAAGTAGAAAATCCTCTTTTACGTATCAGACTGACGAAAAAAAAAAAGAAAACAGATTTTTTTAAATAGCGTGACTGTCCCTGGAGAGCTGTGGAAGTACTGGAGGAAATAGTGCCGGGAGGAAAGGGAGGTGGAGGAGGGAGAGGAAGGAGGGGGGGGG
Source organism: Homarus gammarus (assembly GCA_958450375.1). Lineage (NCBI taxonomy): Eukaryota > Metazoa > Arthropoda > Malacostraca > Decapoda > Nephropidae > Homarus > Homarus gammarus. Next base: position 37,225 of record CAUDMG010002747.1, on the reverse strand, counting down.
GGGAGGAGGTGGAGTAGAAAAGGGATTCTAATGTGGCTTTGTTTTTCTTCTAGTTAAGTGTTTGCTCTCTCTCTATCTCTCTCTATCAGTACGTTTTTCAGCCAGACCATCCTCACATCAGTCAATCCGACCCTCCTCCACTTTATCCTTCTACAGGTAGTTCCTCTACTTCAGTCGCTCCGTCAGTCTATAATACTGTGAGCGAATGTATACTTTACACCATTAACTCCTCCTGTAGTATTAGATGGAAAGATTTGAAACATGTTATAAGGATATTTACACATAGTGATCCATACGTGTAGTAGTAGTAAGGCGAGTCTTTGGTTAAAATATATAAATATACAGTATATTAACCCCGACCCGCGTCATGGCTTGTATTATGAAGCACTCGCCTCGGGGGTGGAGTGTCATGGGGTGGGGTGTCATGGGGTGGAGCGTCATGGGGTGGGGTGTCATGGGGTGGGGTGTCGTGGTGTGGTGTGTCATGAGGGTGGGTTGTCATAGGTGTGGGGTGTTATAGGTGTGGGGTGTTATAGGTGTGGGATGCCATGGATGTGAGGTGTCATGGGTGTGAGGTGTCATGGGTGTGAGGTGTCATGAGATGGGGTGTCATGGGTGCGTGGTGTCATACAGGTGAGGTGTCATAAGGTGTCATATTCCATAGTTCACATTAAATCCCCCCAAAAGCCATCATTATCTCCCCAAAACCCACGTTAAATTTCCCCAAACCAAACACTAGTCCCTTAAACTATTAAATCATCCTAAAACACATTAGTCCCTTAAAGTATTAAATCATCCTAAAACACATTATAAGTGACTTAAAATCCCCTTCTCACATTAGTGCTCCCTTAAACCCGACTGCAGCTGGCCACTCCCGTCAGCTTGGAGCCGGACGGGTACATTAGGTGTTAGCCAGCCGTCACTTAATGCAGAGGCCGTGTTGAGACAGTGGACGGGCGATTTACGGATCCTGGTTCAATATTCACCCGAATTCTGCCCCCGTTCCATCCTCACCCTCTCCCTTCCGACCCCAACCTATTCCACCCCTCACCATCCCCTTCCACCCGTCCCACCTTCACCTCTCTCCCTCCCTCACACTTCTCCCCTCCCTCACACCTCTCCTCTCCCTTACCCTCTCCCCTCCACACCCTTCCTCTTCTACACCTCAACCTCCTTCCTCTTCTACACCTCAACCTCCTCCTCCTCCTCCCCACAACATCCTTCACCCCTCTCCCACCCACACCCTTCCTCCTCCATCCCACAACATCCTTCACCCCTCTCCCACCTCCCCCCCACCTCTCCATCCCTTTCACTCCAGTCCAGCAGGTTGTTCGATACCAGGGACAACACAGTGGTGCCCTCCCTCGCAGGATTAGTCAGATGGGCCACCCAGTCATATTGGGCCTTAACTATTACAATCTAAGTTGACATTTTATCGAAACATTAGGACTGAGGCTTTGTTCTATTGGGTTCCTAACCAAGCCTAACCTATCCTAACCTAATCCTAACCTCAACTAATCTAACCTAATCTAGCTTAAGCTCAACTAATCCAAGCCAAAAATACAACATAACAATGAAAATATTAGAAACAAATTAAATCTATTAGACAATTTGGTCATTAAAACAAATATATTATACACGCATCAGCCCTTAAATTGTATTATCATAAAACATTAATTGAATAAAAACAAACAATAGCTATCAAAAAATTCAACTAAAAAGTACAAAAGCCTTCCCATTTCTTTCTGCCTCATAATTTACGAAGAAAGAGGCATCAAGTCCCAGGTACCGTGTGTCTAGCTCTTTAATGCCCCGACAACAGGGCGATGATGACGAGGCTGTCTATGGCGTGTGTGTGTCTGTCAGTCCATTAACGGGTACTTGATCACCGCTGACGGCTTCGTTAACGGGTCACCAACAGGGATTATTCTTTTCTGCCTTAAGTGGGGTTAATAAAATGAGGGTTTTTTGTAGGGGGGGGGGGGCAGTGGTCAATCAGGTAAGGTCTCAGGTGAGCCTTGAGTATCTGAATAGATGCTCCTAACACCTGTGCTATCCCGTCCTAACCCTTCCTAACCTAACTCATTTATAAACTTCGCTGACCCCGAGCCTTAGTTAGATCCTCGCACCTACCTGACCAAAACAAAGGGTGTGGGGGGGGGGGGGGGGGTTCTCACTCTTGCTTGTTGCTGTCGGTGTCGCTATTGGTGTCACTGCTTGCTTACCTGACCCGCCCTACTTCCTCATTTCTTCCCTCCCCTCTCCCTCTTTTCTTCCCTCCCTTCCTCCCTCTCCCTCTTTTCTTCCCTCCCTTCCTCCCACTCTTTTCTTCCCTCCTTACGCGTTTTCTTTCTCCTGCTTCTCCCTTGCCTTTCCTTATTTCTTTCTTTCTTTTTCCTCCCTCCTTCGCTCTGTTTCTCTCTCCTTCCTTCCCTTACCTTTCCTTTATTACTACCTTTCTGTCCTCATTTCATTCCTTTCCCTTTTTCCTCGCTTTTCCATTCTGGGGTGTGTATTTCTGCTCGTCCTCTTCCTCCCTTCCTCACTCACTCCTCCGCGCCTTCTTCTTCTTCTTCCTCACATTACCTCAATTTCTCTCCTCATCCTCCTTTCTCTCCGGTAAATTTTCTTTTATCATCTCTTGGTCTATGTACGGCCATGGCCATAAACAATGCCCCTCACCTCCTCTCCGCTCCTCCTCCTCCTCCTCCTCCTCCTCCTCCCACTTCTCTTTCGCCATATTTATCTTCTCGATGCAAAGTGTGGATACAGTGTTTAGATAACTCTTATCTTCCCATCACCAATAAAGTTTTGCACCATTGCACAAACACACACAGTATTCTTGGTCCTGTTCCTATGAGGTTCTTCTTTCTCACAGTCGAGGACGGTGTGTGTGTGTGTGTGTGTGTGTGTGTGTGTGTGTGTGTGTGTGTGTGTGTGTGTGTGTGTGTGTGTGTGTGTGTGGGTGGGTGTGTGTGGGTGTGTGTGTGTGGTGGGTGTGTGTGTGTGTGGGGGGGGGTGTGTGTGTGTGGGTGTGTGTGTGTGTGTGTGTGTGTGTGTGTGTGTGGGTGTGTGTGTGTGTGTGGGTGTGTGTGTGTTCGTTCCTCCTGTCTGTCTTTGTCCGTCCATCTTGTTTTGCTTCTGTCTCATAGATCCTCTGTGTTTATCTCTCCTTGTCTATTTGCCTTTGCCTCACAGTATTTCTTTGTCTGTCTGCCTATCTCTGTCTGTGCGTTTGCCCGTCTCTGTGTTTATCTGTCTCTCTGTCTGTTTGTCTGCCTGTCCCTGGGTGGACGGGGACAGTCATGCGGGCAGTGTGTGTGTTGCTGACAGGAATATGATCCACCGTCTCCCGCATGGTTCACTGTTCCATCCCTTTGTCGTGAGTGGCAGGTGCTGGGCGGCCCTCGGGGTGTTGTGGGCGTTAGTGGCAGGGTGTAAGGTGGGCGGTAAAGTGGGAGGTGGTGGTTATGGAGAATTCTGCGGGTTTGGGCGATGCAGTGGGTGGTGGGTGGCGCAGTGTGTGGTGGGCGGTACATTGGGGTGGTGGGCGGTGCATTGTGTGGTGGGCGGTACAATGGGTGGTGGGAGGTGCAATGAATGGTGGACGGTGCAGTCGGCGGCGAACTGGGTGATTGCTCTATGGCGGTCAATCAAGCCACCTGGTCATGAATATTTTTAATATGCAGAAGATGTTACCAAGACAATAACCACACCCTACTTTAACGGGGATCCCAGGAAGATCGGGACAATTCACCAACTACACTGGCTAACGAATCGCATATCAATTAATGCTCAGTAGAAAAAGGCAAATGGCGTTTAGAGACTTGTCCTTACTTTCACTCTACCCAGGTCACTGAAGACGTCATACAAGGTCACACAGGTCACATCAAGGTTTCTACCAAATTACGTCATAAACTGAATTTAAAGACGGGGACTTGTCTACCTTACGTGATTAGGTTCACACACACACACACACACACACACACACACACACACACACACACACACACATACCGTAGCAAAGTGTCACGTTGAGACAATAAAATTAAATCAAATTATCCAATCAGGGAAGACCTGCTCCCACTAGCAATGTAATATTACCTGACAAGAGAGAGAGAGAGAGAGAGAGAGAGAGAGAGAGAGAGAGAGAGAGAGAGAGAGAGAGAGAGAGAGAGAGAGAGAGAGAGTCATCACCACAATCCAATAACTAAACCAACAGCCAACAGCTGCAACAAACCAACCAATCACAACACAAAACTCCCAAAAGCCCAACCAATAACAAAATAACCATTATCAACCAACCAACCAAGCAACCAAATCACAACACCACCAAACTCTTTAATGAGCCCAACCAATCACGAATAATAGCAATCATTAACCACGACACATAACGATCAAACAACCAAATGACTTCAACACTAATCTCATGCAACCTAACCTAACCTAACCTAACCATTAGCTCATGAACAATCACCTCTCAGCATTTTTTTGAGAGGGGGGATGGAGAGGAGGGGGAGGGAGGTGCTCTTCCCTGTGATTCCTATCTCACATTCAATTAAGAGACGATAAGATCTCAGAGCTTGTGGTGGCGGCTGATGCTGGAAGACTGTGGTGCTGGGAGATAAATAGTGGAGAGAAAACTGTGAGAGAGAATGGCTGAGATATCTCGAGCTGAGAGATATGGCTGAGAATGACTGGGAGATAACTGGAGATACCCGAATAAGAAAATGGATTAGAAATAACTGACTAAGGGAATGACCGAGAGAATGGCTGGCCATATTGATCACTGCCAGGCCATATTGATCACTGCCAGGCCATATTGATCACTGCCAGGCCATATTGATCACTGCCAGGCCATATTGATCACAGCCAGGCCATATTGATCACTGCCAGGCCATATTGATCACTGCCAGGCCATATTGATCACTGCCAGGCCATATTGATCACTGCCAGGCCATATTGATCACAGCCAGGCCATATTGATCACAGCCAGGCCATATTGATCACAGCCAGGCCATATTGATCACTGCCAGGCCATATTGATCACTGCCAGGCCATATTGATCACTGCCAGGCCATATTGATCACAGCCAGGCCATATTGATCACAGCCAGGCCATATTGATCACTGCCAGGCCATATTGATCACTGCCAGGCCATATTGATCACGTGCCAGGCCATTATAACAATACACGTGCCAGGGATCCATCTCTAACAATACACGTGCCAGGGATCCATTTATAAACAAGTACACGTGCCAGGGATCCACTTATAAACAAGTACACGTGCCAGGGATCCATTTATAAACAAGTACACGTGCCAGGGATCCACTTATAAACAAGTACACGTGCCAGGGATCCACTTATAAACAAGTACACGTGCCAGGGATCCACTTATAAACAAGTACACGTGCCAGGGATCCAATTATAAACAAGTACACGTGCCAGGGATCCACTTATAAACAAGTACACGTGCCAGGGATCCACTTATAAACAAGTACACGTGCCAGGGATCCACTTATAAACAAGTACACGTGCCAGGGATCCATTTATAAACAAGTACACGTGCCAGGGATCCATTTATAAACAAGTACACGTGCCAGGGATCCACTTATAAACAAGTACACGTGCCAGGGATCCACTTATAAACAAGTACACGTGCCAGGGATCCATTTATAAACAAGTACACGTGCCAGGGATCCATTTATAAACAAGTACACGTGCCAGGGATCCATTTATAAACAAGTACACGTGCCAGGGATCCATTTATAAACAAGTACACGTGCCAGGGATCCATTTATAAACAAGTACACGTGCCAGGGATCCATTTATAAACAAGTACACGTGCCAGGGATCCACTTATAAACAAGTACACGTGCCAGGGATCCACTTATAAACAAGTACACGTGCCAGGGATCCACTTATAAACAAGTACACGTGCCAGGGATCCATTTATAAACAAGTACACGTGCCAGGGATCCACTTATAAACAAGTACACGTGCCAGGGATCCATTTATAAACAAGTACACGTGCCAGGGATCCACTTATAAACAAGTACACGTGCCAGGGATCCATTTATAAACAAGTACACGTGCCAGGGATCCATTTATAAACAAGTACACGTGCCAGGGATCCATTTATAAACAAGTACACGTGCCAGGGATCCATTTATAAACAAGTACACGTGCCAGGGATCCATTTATAAACAAGTACACGTGCCAGGGATCCATTTATAAACAAGTACACGTGCCAGGGATCCATTTATAAACAAGTACACGTGCCAGGGATCCATTTATAAACAAGTACACGTGCCAGGGATCCATTTATAAACAAGTACACGTGCCAGAGATCCATTTATAAACAATACACGTGCCAGGGATCCATTTATAAACAAGTACACGTGCCAGGGATCCACTTATAACCCGGGGCTGGTGTGCTTGCCTGCAGTATTCATGAGGCAGGGTCACGGGATAGCACGTTCTGCCCCAACAGATAACCTTCCCGGACACTAAACACCAACTGTACTATTACTGGCGTCCTGGAGCCTTACCATGGGGGTAATATATATATATAAAACAAGTTAATAGAGGAAGGTAAAGAGTAAGGAAATTGTGGTTGAGATAATAATTATAATATTAACTCAGTTAACAATTTGAACAACAATAATAATGATAATAATAAATATATATATATATATATATATTTATATATATAATAATTTAAATAAATATAAAAACAAAAAATATATAACTATATATATAAATATATATATATATATATATATATATATATATATATATATATATGCAAGTAAATCACTGTAGGTGCGCGTGATCTAGGTATATGCTGATAACCACCAGGAAAGAAGAAAACACGAAGTTCCCAAGCGCTTTCGTGTAATTCACATCTACAGGGGTGAGTACTCACCCCTGAAGATGTGAATTACACGAAAGCGCTTGGGAACTTCGTGTTTTCTTCTTTCCTGGTGGTTATCAGCATATATATATATATATATATATATATACATGTGTGTGTGTGTGTGTGACAGTAAAACAAATGGGCTAGGGCAGATGTAAAAAACTGATGGACGGAAGAACGAACGGACGGACGGTAGAATGGACGGACGGAAGAGCAGACGGACGAATGTGTAATGGAAAGATTTATGATCATGGAGATATTAAGAGAATTAACTGAAGGGATTGCAAAGTTATGAAGTTGGTAGCGAGGTTGAGCCGGGGATCAAGTTGTCAAAACAATATTAAAACCAGAGATATATTCCTTATGACGTGAAAACATATAGACGGGTTAAAAGCAACTTATTACAGTAACTGATAACTACGGCAATTAACATTACTCATCAAAGGAGAGAAAATAAAAGTGAATATTCTTACTCTTACCCAACCTAACCTAACCTAACCTAACCTAACCTAACCACAAGCAACACGGGGCACTAGTGGGGTTTGGATTTACTGTAGGTGAATACTTATACTCGCTCCAGACAGGCTAGACTACTCCTTGGACTGCCCTTGGCTACTCTACTCCCTTGAGCCACTGCCGTCCTCTGCTTGTCTGTCGTTGCATATACTCTGATTTCCAAGGCCACTCTACCTCCTGATGCATCCTGAGTCCACACAGCGCCATAGTCCTGTGAGGTGACGTATGGGAACAGACACGTGAGGACATGAGTGTGTGTGTGTGTGTGCTGGTATGATAACTTAAAGCCCACATTAGTTGACTTTCTCCTACACTACTGGGCTTCTCTCTCTCAAGACCACTGATGACTGTTCAGTGCTGGAAACATTGATCTAATATTTTTATTTTAACTACAGTATATTATAAACGGACAGACAGACGGAAAGCCGGGTGGACAGACGAACGAACGTAAAAACAGACGAATGGACAGAAAAAACAGACGAAAAAACGAACGGGACTGACGGAAAAACGGACGGATACACAAAAGGACTAAATGACGTTTTGAATCAATGAGGTACAAAAACTCACTCTTACATTATTGACAATAGACATGGGAGCTCTCAACACCTGTCATCATATTCTTAATTAATCTTATGTTCATTAACTGAGAGGATCCATCTATAGGTATCGTCTTACCTGTCTGCCTGTCTGTCTGTCTATCAGTCTGTCTCTATCTATCACTCTCTCTATATATCTATCTACCAGTCTATCTATCAATCTAGCTGTCTGTCCATCTACACTCAAGGGATGAAAGTCTTAATCCTAGACCTCCCCCCCCCCCACACACACACGTCCCCTCGACCTCTGAACTCCCACTTAAGCTGCCACTTAGACTTTGGCTTCTCTGGCACTTGAGCGCACCTTATTAATGGCAGTTAATAATTCCTACCTCAGCTCTCCCGCCTGGCTCTGCTTGGCTTGGCTCTCTCTCTCTCTCTCTCTCTCTCTCTCTCTCTCTCTCTCTCTCTCTCTCTCTCTCTCTGTACGTATCTATCAAGACAGCTGCTTCCTATGTACTCACAAACACAGCTGCCACCAATGCACTCACAAACACAGCTGCCACCAATGCACTCACAAGGACAGCTGCCACCAATGAACTCACAAACACAACTGTCACCAATGCACTCACAAACACAACTGTCACCAATGAACTCACAAATACAACTGTCACCAATGAACTCACAAATACAACTGTCACCAATGAACTCACAAATACAACTGTCACCAATGAACTCACAAATACAACTGTCACCAATGAACTCACAAATACAACTGTCACCAATGAACTCACAAACACAGCTGCCACCAATGCACTCACAGATACAACTGTCACCAATGAACTCACAAACACAGCTGCCACCAATGTACTCACAAATACAACTGCCACCAATGCACTCACAAGGACAGCTGCCACCAATTTACGTCAGCGATTCGTGCCAACAATACATTTCCGAGGGAAGCTTTGAACACACTAACAATGCATCTCCTTCGACAGTCGAGACACCGGGCGACAACAGTACAAATATCACAACAGTAAATCATCTCAAACAGGTGAGAGTCCCGAGACAGGTACGACATATCTTTAACGACAGGTACGACATATCTTTAACGACAGGTGCGACACATCTTCAACGACAGGTGCGGCACAACAGCGACACATCTTCAACGATAGGTGCGACACATCTTCAACGACAGGTTTGACACAACACAGACACATCTTCAACGACAAGTTTGACACAATAGCGACACATCTTTAAAGACAGGTTTGACACAACAACGACACATCTTCAATGACAGGTTTGACACAACAGCGACACATCTTCAACGACAGGTTTGACACAACAACGACACATCTTCAACGACAGGTGCGGCACAACAGCGACACATCTTTAACGACAGATTTGACACAACAGCGACACACTTCTCATGCTAACTGCGTACACTACCAGACAGCTGCATCCACAACCAAGATACATAAGACAACTGCGAGAACAAAGAGACGACTTCCCCAAAATCAACTGTCAAGACCACGATACAAACCTACCCTAAGAACCTTCGCTGACAACAATGTATTTTCCCCACGACAACTCCGACGCGACAGCAACTCACTTCCCAAGACAGTTTCCAACTAAACAAGGATCCCTTTCTCCCCGCCACCACCCACGACAGCTGACAACAAAACAACAATCCATTTCTCGGGGCAGGTGGCAGTGATGCATTTCCCAAGATAGGTGTCAGGTAAACCACGGCATATTACCTGTACGAGGCGGGGAGTGCAAGATGACACACCTTAACCACGCCCATCCCACCTGAAACATCCCCACACCCCCTCCATCCCACCTGAGACACCCCCACATCCCCTCCATCCCACCTCAGACATCCCCACACCCGCCCCCCCACCTAAGACACCCCCACACCCCTCCCCCCACCTAAGACACCCCCACACCCCTTCCATCCCCACACCCGTCCCCCCCACCTAAGACACCCCCATACCCCTCCATCCCACCTGAGACCCCCACACTCCATCTGAGACACTTTCATCTCAAGACACCCCACACCCAATTTTAGACACCCCACACCCTGTTTCAGACACCCCACACCCCCACTTGGCGAGACGTGAGCCCCCGCCCCATCACACACTACTGCCGGGGGTAATATTAGATAACTTCCACACTCCACCACAGCAGGAGGTGGAGAGAGGGAAGGAGGGGGGGGGGGGGGAGGGGAGGTCACCAGGGCTTGAGATGAACACCATCACAGTGTAATTTCTTCATATAATAACTTCATCTTACGTTCTGTCTTAAGTAAAATGAAGAAAGTTGGGAATATATGGAGACTTAACACGTAATATTATACAGACAACACCACAGTAACAACCAGCTTACCACACCGTGAGGAATATTCATAGGGAATTTATCTATATACATCAGTCTTGTTTATATCTGATGTTTATACCAATAATAGAACCGCTTACCTTCTTCAGCTGTGTGTTATTAATTATGAATGTTTGGTGTGATGGGTCGCCCACTCCTTCCTCCACAGGTAAGTAAACACATACAGGTTATAAACGCCTTAGTCTTACGTCTCCTTGTGAGTGACGTCCTTATCTACACAACTTAAAGAAAGACAACACGGTGCCAAAAATAACCTAACCAAACCTAAGCAAACCAATAACCTAACCTAACCTAACCAAACCTAAACCTAACCTAACCTAACCAAACCTAACCTAACTCAAACTAACCTAATTTTTTAAATAATCTGCGGGGGACAACAATCTTCAGGTGACCCCAGTTACCTTCTACATGTCAACAGTACAGTATATAAACACCACCACTTTAAGGACAGACAAACCCGCTTCTGCTATATACCTCTTTAACTTATATATTATGTGAGGTATAATCCATCGACGAACATCTTGAGTAAAATAATGTAAACGGAGTCAAGTGTTGTCTGGCATCATTCTCCAATTTGGTGGGAGGTGGTGCTTGACGTGGAGAGAGAGAGAGAGAGAGAGAGAGAGAGAGAGAGAGAGAGAGAGAGAGAGAGAGAGAGAGAGAGAGAGAGAGTTATGTAATAAATATGACAGGATTCAGGTTAAGGAACAGAGGCAGAGACAGGCCGACAGAAAGACAGACGGTACAGAATATACATATACCGTATAGCTAGACAGACTAACCTCATCTTATGTTAAGTTCACAACCTGTTTTTTGTCCTTCTTGGCCGCCAAAGTTTGGATATTAGGATGTAGTGTGCTGCTGGGCCAGGGTGGGTCCGGGCTGGCCAGATTGGGCTGGCCAGGTCAGGTTTGGTCGGGCGAGCCAGATCAAGTTGGGTGGAGCAGGGTTATGTCGAGTCTAGCCAGGTCAGGTTGGGTCGGGCTGGCCAGGTCAGGTTAAGTCGGGCTGGCCAGGTCAGATTAAGTCGGGCTGGCCAAGTCAAGTTAGGTCGGGCTGGCCAAGTCAAGTTAGGTCGGGGTGGGTTGGCCTAGTTAAGTTAGATCGGGGCTGGCCAAGTCAAGTTAGGTCTGGGTGGGCTGGCCAGGTCAGGTTGGGTCGGGCTGGCCAGGTCAGGTTGGGTCGGGCTGGCCAGCTTCTCCCCCAACTTGCGCCATTACTGTTAAGACGGTAATCTGTCTCAATGAAACACAACAGTTTATTAGAACTCTACCGCCGTGATGAAATGCCAGGCCAAAAGTTGGGTTATCACGGCTCAGATTCCTATTATAAAGTTAGTAATGGTGACACTTAACGTTAAAACACACAGTTAATGGCCCCCAAATAGCTCCGAAATTACACCCAGATTGACTGTAACTTACCGAGTGTTCTCAGGCCACACGTAACGGGGAAACGGACACATCTGGCAAGTCTCAAGGGAATCCGGCCACTAGAGATCTTTCCTGCTCGAGACAATAAATTCATTCTCAACCTGGAGTCATAACCCACACCGCGAGAACCAGCTGCCTGACGCTGGTTATTGTCAAACTCTCATCAGGAGTCTAAAATACGAGGCTACGGAGCGTCTGGGAGTAACCTAGAAGAACAGGGGGAGTGTGAGGGCCAGAAGCAGGAGTAGTGTGAGGGCCAGATAGCAAGGGGGGAGTGTGAGGGCCAGATAGCAGGGGGGGGGGGGAGTGTGAGGGCCAGGTAGCAGGGGGAAGTGTGAGGGCCAGATAGCAAGGGGGAGTGTGAGGGCCAGATAGCAAGGGGGAGTGTGAGGGCCAGATAGCAGGGGAAGTGTGAGGGGCCAGATAGCAGGGGGGAGGGGGGAAGTGTGGGGGCCAGAGGCAGGGGAGGATAAAAGAAGAGGCACCACTTCAGAATGGCCATTGGTCTAGGGGCTAAGGGCTCACCTGTGTCAAGTTTAGGTTGATAAACATTAACACATTCGTAAACGTGTAATTTTCTTCAGTCACTCAACATTTAATGAAGATTCAGGCTCTTGATACGTACCCGGATCTAGAGTGTTTGGATGTTGAGGTTCCACACCCGCCCAGGATCTACGCGCCCTGCATGTTACAGTTACACGCCCTGGCTACTACATTTACACGCCCTTCAAGAGGGGGGAGGGGGAGGAGGAGGAAGGGGAGGGGGGAGGAGGGGATGGGTAGGAGGGGGGAGGAAGGAGGTGGCAGGCCAGGTGGGGAGAGTTTCTGTTCAAGGTGAAGAGTTATAGTGTTGTGGTGCTGTGATGGTGAGATATAACCTAACCCACTTTAACCTAACCTAATCCAACCTAACCTAATCCATCCTAACCTAATCTAACTAAACTTAAATCTAATCCACCTTAATCTAACATAATACAACCCAAACCACTTTACCCAACCTACCTTAACCAAACCTAACCTAACCTACCTTATCCAACTTAAAGCTAATACACTTTAACCTAACCTAAGTGAACGTAACGTAACCAGCCCAAACAACCCATCCTAACTTAACCCATATTTACCTAATTTAACCTAACCCAAACTAACCTAGTCAAGCCTAGCCTAACCTAACCCACCTTAACCTAATCATCCCTAACCTAAGTTACCGTAACCTATCTTAACCTATCTAAACCAAACTCAACCTAATCTAACCTACCCAAAAAACCTTACACAACCTATCCGCTTTAACCTATCCAAACCTAACCCACCGTAACTTTACCTAACCCATCTTGTAATAATTTCAGAACACCACACCTCTCAGATATTCTCCAGCCAAAAGGTATATTACACAGGCCAGATGGCAGTAATTAACCTCACAAACGAGAATGCAACACTGATTGATTCCCTTTGATATTGCAATTCCGCCTGGACCACCGTGTGCAACCTCACTCCCCCCAATGCATTTAGACTACACGTGATGCATCTTCACGGACGATCACCTCTTGTTCCTAGAAATAGTTACGTAACGTTTGCTGTGTACGTACTGTATATTGCAGCATCAATACAGCATCTCTCATAGTAACAGCATCTAGACAGCATATCTCATAGGAACAGCAGCTAGACAGCATTTCTCATAGGAACAGCAGCTAGACAGCATTTCTCATAGGAACAGCAGCTAGACAACATCTCTAATAGTAACAGCAGCTAGACAGCATCTCTCAGTAACAGCATCTAGGCAGCATCTCTCATAGTAACAGCATCTAGACAGCATCTCTCATAGTAACAGCATCTAGACAGCATCTCTCATAGTAACAGCATCTAGACAGCATCTCTCATAGTAACAGCATCTAGACAACATCTCTCATAGTAACAGCATCTAGACAGCATCTCTCATAGTAACAGCATCTAGACAGCATCTCATAGTACCCACCCCTTCCCTCCCATTGTCCTACCATTCCTCCCCTGTTGGCCCTCCTATTAGAGAAAGAAAACAATATTTTTTTTTTGGAAGGGGTAACTGTCATAAGAAGTTGTGTTCCTTGTTGATGTGGGTGTGTGTATGGGATGCAGAGAGCAGGAAAGAAGTGAAAGGAAAAGTACGGTTGGAGGGGAAGGAAGAGGTAAAGTGTTAAGAGTGAGACGTGTGGAATAATTGAGAGAGAGAGAGAGAGAGAGAGAGAGAGAGAGAGAGAGAGAGAGACTAAACACACACAAAAAAAGAAATGAAAACATAATAATACAAAAATAAATTGTCATAGTCGAAGGTGCAGTCATCGATATAAAGTACTCGGTCTACTAATTCTGAACTATTGACAGAAAAATACGAGACAAATAAGCCGACAAATTGAGCCATTAAAGGTCTCTCATGAACTTCTGCCGCTACAGTAGGAATAAACACTAGTAATTGATATACTGGTAAAATAAAACCCCCACACACAGACCACCGAACTAAAAGCTTCCGGCGATAAATAAATTAATATATCAGGTAATTTAGATAAAATTTCGATAAAGTGATAATTTATATACATTTTTATATATTTTTTTTAAATTTAAACTTGACTGTAAATAAGAACTATCATATAAATAATCACACTGTAAAATATAAATAAATAGCATAATTATTAACTTAATATTTTTTAACTTTGCCCTAAACTTTACAAGGGAACTTTACCGGGTACAACTGGACGGTCTCCTACGCTACATGACTCTGAACACACGAGAGAACTAAACACAGAACTCACGATTCTTCTTCATATGTGTATTGTGTTTTATATATTCATTTATTGTCTTATTCTCTCTATGTTCAAAATATTCACTGGGGGTAAAAATAACAGCACGGATACAACACACTAATAACTAATCCTGTTTTTTTTAGCACGAAAGAACCATCATGGCCGGCACTGTATACTAAAAAATCACCCACTTTCCCCAGATGCAAAGTTAGGTACCAATTCACAGATGGGTGAACTGGGAATCCACTAAGTGCAAGCCAATAATCCTAGGAATATGAAGCGAGAATTGTATCTACTCAGCCACAGCACACCTCTGGTCGGCAATAATCCGCTAAAAAAAGTCTTTTATCTTTACATAGAGGGAACATAATGATGTACAACTCGTGTCAAACGCTGCATTAGGTTACGTCGTATAGTTTAGTACAGTAAAATAAAAAAAAAAACCTTGAACAGAGGAGCGACGGTCAGCTGAAAGTGAACCAAGTCGATGTGCCATTGTAGTTTGATGTCCACCCTCACTACGCACGACCAGAATCTACATAATACTCAATAAACAACGACTAGACACGAGGCCTGTTAGAGGGGTTATTCTTTACTCTTAAATCTATCAAAAGCTCGAGATTAGCAAGACCCAGAGAGGGCGAGGAGAAGACTACGAAGAGGTTAAGGGTGAAAAGGGCTGGAGGAACTGTAAAGAGAGAGAGAGAGAGAGAGAGAGAGAGAGAGAGAGAGAGAGAGAGAGAGAGAGGCGACCTGGGTTAAGGACTAAGGAAAGGAAGTGAGTGGGATAAGGGAAAGAAAGGGCTGAGTGAAGGGGAAACAGGGCCGTGGAAAAGGGGTAAAATGAGGAGTGAGAGAAGGGCTACAGGAGAAAGTGAGGCCTGAGAAGAGGGGTTAGAGTAAGGGCTGGGGAAAGGGCTAGAGTGAGGATGGAGAGAGGGACAAGTCATATCTATAGAGAGGTTTTGGAGAGGGTTATGGAGAGTGCTGAGGAAGTAAGAGGGGCTAGTATTGAGGGCTAGACTGATGGGGGAGAGGGCTAGGGAGAGGGTTAGAGAGGGGAGAGAGCTAGGGAGAGTGTTAGAGAGGGGAAAGGGCTAGGGAGAGGGTTAGAGAGGGGGAGAGGGACTTCAGGGCGCTAGTGGTGGTCGCTACGATGAGGCTCCGTGGATATTTGTCGTGTGTTTCAGGACGAGAAATTGCAGAGACCTACCACCAGCTGACGGAGGCGTTGAGGCTTGTGTACGGAGGAGGAGGAGAAACGGAAGATAGAATAAGAGGGGGAGAAACAGATGATGGAGCAGGAGGAGAAACAGAAAATGTAAGAGGAGGAGGAAGATCAGCGGCAAGAGCAGTATGAGGAAGAGGAGGAAGATTTGGTGGAACGAGAAGGAAGACAGGATGGAGACAAGAGGCAAAAAATGAGTTAGAGAATTGATAACTGGAGAGAAAACAAAATTAACAGGCGCAAGATAGAGGGAAGAGGAGAAAGAATAAAAAGAAAGGGAGAAAAATATTGAACGTCGTAAAAATGAAATATAAAAAAACAAACAAGAGAGAAATAGAATAAAAGATGAAAGGAGAAGAACGAGGAGAGGCAGAAAAAGTGAAGAAAAAACACAGAGATAGAGAGAAAGAAGGAAAAAATAGAGAAGGAAAAATCAGAGAAAAGAAAAACAATAACTGAGGAAAAGAACAAAAATGAGAAAAAAAGAGAGAAAGAAAGATAGAAAAACAGATTTATATGGGATTTTTTTTTTGGGGGGGGGGGGAGAGGAAAGGGAAGGGAAGGTTCCAAGTTTCATTGAATTGTTCCTAATGTGAGTAAGCCAATCCCACATATTTAATGGCGTTTGTAACAATTTGTCTCAGATCAAGCACCTGGAGAGTTTAATTTTGTTAATCTTTTGTTTTCTTTCATTTTTTCTTTCGCCCTTCTTACTGCTTTCTTCGTATTTTCTTTTTCTCTCTCTGATATCTACCTATGTTGCTCTTCCTGTCTACCTGTGCATCTCTCTCTCTCTCTCTCTCTCTCACTCAAGACCGGTTCTCATTATAACCACTGAGAATATTACCAGAAAGTGTTTGAATGTTTACTGTTTTTCTTCGTTTTTTTTTTTTTTACTGACAGCTTTTAACGTTAACCGAGTGACCCAGTAACGCTAACACACACGCACACACACAAAACACACACACACAGACACACACACACCAGTGCTCACGTTCATGACATTGACCCATTCTAAGCTGCTCACACACAAAAGTTCAATATATATCCTGTACTTTACATTCCACAGACCACCACCACCTGCTGGTGCTGCTACTTTACCTACAGGATCAACTCCCCCACAGTCCACCACCACCTGCTGGTGCTGCACCTACAGGATCAACTCATCCACAGTCCACTACCACCACTTGCTGCTGCTGCTGCTGGTGTTGTTGTTGCTGCTCCTGCTGCTGCACCTACAGGATTAACTCCCCCACAGTAAACCACCACCACCTGCTGCTGCACCTACAGGATCAACTCCCCCACCTGTCCACTACCACCACCTGCTACTGCTGCTGCTGTTGCTATTGCTGCTGCACCTACAGGATCAACTCCCCCACCTGTCCACTACCACCACCTGCTGTTGCTGCTGCTGCACCTACAGGATCAATTCCCCTACAGGCCGCCACCACCACCACCTGCTAATGCTGCTGCACCTACAGGATCAACTGCCACACAGTCCACCACCACCACCTGCTCCTGATGCACCTACATGATCACCTCCCACATAGTCCACTGCCACCACCTGCTGCACCTACAGGATTAACTCCCCCACAGCCCACTACCACCATCACCTGCTCCTGATGCACCTACATGATCACCTCCCCCATAGTCCACCACCACCACCTGCTGCTGCTGCACCTACAGGAGCACCTCCCCCATAGTCCACCACCACCACCTCCTGCTGCTGCACCTACAGGATCAACTCCGCCACAGTCCACCACCACCTGCCGCTGCTCCTACAGGATCAACTCCCCCACAGGCCACCACCACCACGTGCTGTTGCTGCTGCACCTACAGGATCAACTCCCCCACAGTCCACTACCACCACCTGCTACTGTTGCTGCTGCACCTACAGGATCACCTCCCCCATAGTCCACCACCACCTGCTGCTGATGCACCTACAGGATCACCTCCCCCCAGTCCACTACCACCACCTGCTGCTGCACCTACAGAATCAACTCCCCCCACAGTCCACCACCACCACCTGATGCTGCTGCTGCACCTACAGGATCAACTCATCCACAGTCCACTACCACCACTTGCTGCTTCTGCTGCTGGTGTTGTTGTTGCTGCTGCTGCTGCTGCACCTACAGGATCAACTCCCCCACAGTAAACCACCACCACCTGCTGCTGCACCTACAGGATCAACTCCCCCACCTGTCCACTACCACCACCTGCTGCTGCTGTTGCATCTACAGTATCAACTCCCCCATAGTCCACCACCACCTGCTCCTACCCCTACAGGATCAACTCCCCCACAGTACACCACCACCACCTGATGCTGCTGCTGCACCTACAGGATCAACTCCCCCACGCCCACTACCACCACCTGCTGCTGCACCTACAGAATCAACTCCGCCACAGTCCACCACCACCACCTGCTGCTGCTGCACCTACAGGATCAACTCCCCCACAATCCACCACCACCACCACCTGCTGCTGCTGCTGCTGCTGTTGCACCTACAGGATCAACTCCCCCACAGTCCACCACCACCACCTGCTGCTGCTGCTGCTGCACCTACAGGAACAACTCCTCCACAGTACACTACCACCACCTGCTGCTGCTGCTGCTTCACCTACAGGATCAACTCCCCCACAGTACACCACCACCACCTGCTGCTGCTGCACCTACAGGATCAACTCCCCCACAATCCACCACCACCACCACCTGCTGCTGCTGCTGCTGCTGTTGCACATACAGGATCAACTCCCCCACAGTCCACCACCACCACCTGCTGCTGCTGCTGCTGCACCTACAGGATCAACTCCCCCACAGTACACTACCACCACCTGCTGCTGCTGCACCTACAGGATCAACTCCCCCACAGTACACTACCACCACCTGCTGCTGCTCTTGTTGTTGTTGTTGTTGTTGTTGCTGCTGCTGCACCTACAGGATCAACTCACCCACAGTCCACTACCACCACCTGCTGCTGCTGCTGCTGCTGTTGCTGTTGTTGTTGTTGCTGCTGCTGCTGCACCTACAGGATCAACTCCCCCACAGTCCACTACCACCACCTGCTGATGCTGCACCTATAGGATGAACTTCCCCACAGTCCACCATCACCACCTGCTGCTGCTGCACCTACAGGATCAACTCCCCCACAGTCCACCACCACCTGCTGCTGCACCTACAGGATCAACTCCCCCACAGCCCACTACCACCACCTGCTGCTGCTGTTGCTGCTACACCTACAGGATCAACTCCCCCACAGTCAACCACCACCACCTGTTGCTGATGCTGCACCTACAGGATCAATTCCCCCCGCAGGCCACCACCAGCCACCTGCTGCTGCACCTACAGGATCAACTCCCCCACAGGCCGCCGCCACCACCACCTTCTGTTGCTGCTCCTGCTGCACCTACAGGATCAACTCCCCCAAAGTCCACTACCACCACCTGCTGCTGCTGCTGCATCTACAGGATCAACTCCCCCACAGTCCACTACCATCACCTGCTGCTGCTGCATCTACAGGATCAACTCCCCCACAGTCCACCACCACCACCTGCTGCTGCTGCTGCTGTTGGGGCTGCAGTTGTTGCTGCTGCTGCACCTACAGGATCAACTCCCCCACAGTCCACTACCATCACCTGCTGCTGCTGCATCTACAGGATCAACTCCCCCACAGTCCACCACCACCACCTGCTACACCTACAGGATCAACTCCCCCACAGTCCACCACCACCACCTGCTGCTGCTCCTCCTACAGTATCAACTCCCCCACAGTCCACCACCACCACCTGCTACACCTACAGCATCAACTCCCCCACAGTCCACCACCACCACGTGCTCTTGCTGCTGCACCTACAGGATCAACTCCACAACAGTCAACCACCACCACCTGCTCTTGCTGCTGCACCTACAGGATCACCTCCCCCACAGTCCACCAATACCACCTGCTGCTGCCACTGTGCCTACAGGATCACCTCCCTCACCAGTCCACCATCACCACCTGCTGCTGCTGCACCTACAGGATCAACTCCCCCACAGTCCACCACTATCACCTGCTGCTGCACCTAAAGGATCACCTCCCCCCACAGTCCACCACCACCACCACCACCTGCTGCTGCTGCTGCTGCTGCTGCTGCTGCTGCTCCTACAGGATCACCTCTCCCACAGTCCACCACCACCTGCTGCTGCACCTACAGGACCACCTCCCCCACAATCCACCACCACCACCACCTGCTACTGCCACTGCACCTACAGGATCACCTCCCCCACAGTCCACTACCTGCTGCTGCTGCTGTTTTTGCTGTTGCTGCTGCACCTAGGGCATCAACTCCCCCACAGTCCACCACCACTCTGCAGCTGCACCTACAGGATCAACTACCCCACAGTCCACCACCGCCTGCTGCTGCACCTACAGGATCACCTCCCCCACAGTCCACCACCACCACCTGCTGCCACTGCATCTACAGGATCACCTCCCCCA
Source organism: Homarus gammarus (assembly GCA_958450375.1). Taxonomy (NCBI): domain Eukaryota; kingdom Metazoa; phylum Arthropoda; class Malacostraca; order Decapoda; family Nephropidae; genus Homarus; species Homarus gammarus. The sequence continues at coordinate 16,953 of CAUDMG010002747.1, read as the reverse complement.
TAATCCACCACCACCACCTGCTGCCACTGCATCTACAGGATCACCTCCCCCACAGTCCACCACCACCACCTGCTGCCACTGCACCTACAGGATCAACTCCCCCACAGTCCACCACCACCACCTGCTGTTGCTGTTGCACCTACAGGATCACCTCCCCCACAGTCCACCAACACCTACTGCTGCTGCACCTACAGGATCAACTCCCCCACAGTCCACCACCACCACCTGCTGCTGCTGCTGCACCTACAGAATCAACTGCCCCACAGTCCACTTCCACCACCTGCTGCTGCTGCTTATGTTGTTGTTCTTGCTGCTGCTGCTGCAGCTGGTGCACCTACAGGATCAACTCCACCACAGTCCACCACCACCTGCTGCTGCACCTACAGGATCAACTCCCCCACAGTCCACCACCACCACCTGCTGCTGCTGCTGCTACTGCTGCACCTACAGGATCAACTCCCCCACAGTCCACCACCACCACCTGCTGCTGCTGCACCTACAGGATCAACTCCCCCACAGTCCACCACCACCACCTGCTGCTGCTGCACCTACAGGATCAACTCCCCCACAGTCCACCACCACCACCTGCTGCTGCAGCTGCACCTACAGGATCAACTCCCCCACAGTCCACCACCACCACCACCTGCTGCTGCTGCACCTACAGGATCAACTCCCCCACAGTCCACCACCACCACCTGCTGCTGCTGCACCTACAGGATCAACTCCCCCACAGTCCACCACCACCACCACCTGCTGCTGCTGCACCTACAGGATCAACTCCCCCACAGTCCACCACCACCACCTGCTGCTGCAGCTGCACCTACAGGATCAATTCCTCCACAGGCAGTTGGGATGACAATAGACAGGACGGACAGACTTGAGACAGATTAGAAGGCATTTATAAACAAGTATAACACCAAATTGACCATAGCTGCGTCAGTGAGGGTAGCTGGTCTTACATCCACCAGCGTAAATAATAAGATGCATTAAAAAGTAACACCCTCGCGCGGAAAGAACATCGATGGTCGGTCAGTCGTGTGAGATGGGCCTAGAACTGACTAACGCGCATGATGACTATGATGACTTAACACAGGTGATGACTTAAGCGGATGGTGACTAATCTAACCAGAATCAAGGTCACTTCTCTTCATAATATAATTTATCTCGGAATGATCATCGGTGATTCATAATAATTTTTTTTTATCATTTTACCCTCTCCTTATGGCGAATATTTCTTTAACTAATTATTCTAACTTTTATTCTATTCCTTCCTATAGTATACTAGATACTTACAGTACCTAATAACCAGGACCATGATTATGACAACCACGACCGTAATTATAACAACCACGAATATGATTATAACAACGACCATGATTATAACAACCACGACCATGATTATAACAACCACGACCATGATTATAACAACCACGACTATGATTATAACAACGACCATGAATATAACCACGATCATGATTATAACAACCACGACCATGATTATAACAACCACGAATATGATTATAACAAGTACGACCATAAATATAACATCCACGACTATGATCATAACCACGACCATGATAATAACAATCACGACCATGATTATAACAACCACGAATATAATTATAACAAGCACGACCATGAATATAACAACCACGACCATGATTATAACATCCACGACTATGATCATAACCACGACTATGATTATAATAACCACGACCATGATTGTAACAACCAAGACCATGATTATAACCATAATTATAACAACCACGACCATCTGGAAAACGATGTCGCTGTACGCTAGCCAAGCACGAGCGTTCGAACTTTCACGCCTCGTAAACTGTACCACCGGACTCGCCACCGGGCACGAAGGGCCCACAATCACTTGTCTAAGATACTATAGGACTAGCCATGTGTATATGTTCTGGGTAGCCGAAACGGCACAATATTTTTTCATCAAACTTGGTGGAAAAATCGCAAAAAATTAGTAGAATAGAACAAACCTGGTATCATGTCGATGATTTCTTTAGGAAGGAATTAATTAACAATTTTATTTACGATGGAAAACGATGTAAGTCTACGGACTTTGCGCACCCGAATTAACCATGCAGGTCTACAGACTTGCCGCACCCTCATTCGCTGTACGCTAGCCAAGCACAAGCGTTCAAATTTCACCGGGCACGAAGGGCCCGAGATCGCTTGTCCTCCTCTGTTTTCTGACACGTACAGTATATACTGGACTGGACTGGACCAGCAACTTGTATACACACACACATATATATACATATACCTAACCAAACAGCACCTCACTTAACACACCAAGTTGTTGGAGGGTTTCTGTGATAGCACCTGGTAATATCTGGACGTCTCATTTATCGACTCGTACCTGATGACTATCATAATAGACAAAACATGTAGCTTGTCGATGCTTTACTTTATCATATCTTATATTTTTACCTGTTTATAACGAAGATACTTGGTACTCTTTACCACAGAACATTGTGTTGTCCAAGTCTTAACTGAGAACTCTGACACATGTGTACAAGTAGTCGTAGTTTCCAAAAGTCGAACAGAAGTTCAGACAATCGTGAGGTCGTAAACATGTGGTCGCAAATGGAACGAAAAGATTAAAGAAATACGATCAGTGTCACAAGTATGGCAAGACTGGTCCACGATTTAGTTGACCAGTCTTGCCCTCTCGCCCTCACCTCCTTACCAGTTGAAGGAAACGACCCGAGACAACTTACTGGTCTCTCCAAGCTTTTAGCTCTCACTAACGCAAAAGCTTCTCAATATTCCGTACAGTTGTGGAGAAAATGCTCTTGACACTACTGGCAATATTTGACATCTACACTTGAGGATCTTGTAGGTAAGGATGATATAGATTTCAACGTTATTCATTCAGACTTTTCGTGGTAGTTTTGTATGGTGGTGTTTCTGATATATCTAAAGTGCACGAAACAGGTGACTCAGAGACAGACTTCATAATTTTGAGTCGTTCACTGTCTCTTGTGTAAAAATAAATTCCACTTAAGAACCTCATCAGCAACCAGTTCGCCATGGTGGTCCTACCAGTGTCAACAAACACCCACCAAAAGTGATTACTAGATCGAGAGAACTGAAGCTCCTCACCACGACAAGGCAGTTACCAAACATCAGTTCTCTGTATTAAAAACTGCAGTGGGATACAAGGGACCCACTTTTAGGTCTGAGTCTGCCACCAACTCAGACGTGTTTTTGTTGAAGGAGATATCCACCTTTGGCAGTGGAGGTCCATCCTCCTAAAATATTACCTTCCGAACACTTCTGAGGTACATGCTCATATCCATGCCATATTTCAGCCAGAGATAGTGAACATCTATGAGCTAAATCTTAATAGTAACAGTATTGTGACCAAGTCCTAGTTTGCTGATCTTGACTGACTTTCTACCTCATTTACACACAGCTGAAGGGTCTCAATTGTTTCTCTTACAACACAACATATTTATCGTTTGTCACTCCTGATCTGTTTGTTTTGTTTTTTTATTTCAGCATTTTTTTATGATGCAATTTGTTTTTGCCTTTTGTCCCCCCCCCCCCCCCCCCCAGGCCCCATGTGGGTCAGGGACCTGTGCCCGGGTAATTCCCTTAATACACCAACAAATTTTCAACAATAACACGTGCTTAATATAATATGCAAGTACAGTAGCCACTAGGAAACCAACATGGTATACATGCATTGAAGTTAATTGTATACGGTAATTTAATTTGCCATGTTATTCTGAATTCTAGTCTAGTTTAGTTTAAAGTATATTCTTGAACGGGAAGACATAAACAGATTATTGATGCTGAAATCTGGCCCCAGTAACCATAAGAGCCACGAGTCTTGTATCCTGGTGTCACTTTGACGTGTGTGTAAAACATTTATATATTATATACACAGTAATATCATAAATATATTTGTTTCCAATATACGAACTAAAAATAGTTTTTCAGTATTATTGCAAGTGAACGTTTGGGTCACATGGTATTTAAAACCGTATATATACCTGCAACATTGCGCCAGGGAAAGTTATTATCACTATCACCTTTTCTGTAATGTAATGATAACAGTCATGGTTACTGCCGCTCATAGTTGGGTTATAACCGAGGCACAGGAGGAGGTATAACGGGTCACATGAAGGGGTATAACCCGATACAGGAGGGGGTATAACGGGTCACATGAGGGGGTATAACCGGACACAGGAAGAGGTATAACGGGTCACTAGAGGGTAACGAACAGGAGGGTATAACGGGTCACAGAGGTAAACCGGACACTGAAGATGGATTAACCGAAGTCACAGGAGGAAACTAATATCACCAAGGCGGAGGTTCTGTGGCACCGCGTAAGACCTCCGCTCCAGCTGCAGGCTCGTGTCTACGCTAACCTGTCTAGAAACTGCACCAGTATTGGGTGAGTTACTCCTGGGGCACAACACCGGGCGGAACTGGGTTAATGTATTCTTAAAAAACGCCTCACATTGACAGCAACTCTTAATTATGATATAACTTGCCAATTTAGTCCGAATTATTCTTAGTTTTTTATTTCGATTGTATCTATGATCACAATTTATATATCGCATCCCCTTGACCTTCAACTGGTCTTCACCTAAAACACGGACGCCTACATGACATTTCCCCAAAATCCCACCCAAAAGTTTAAGTTCAATCATTTTAAACATTTAGTAGTCCATTTTCAATTATAAACGTAAAGAAACAAAATCACACAATTATCAGATCAAAATTGTTGCCGAGTTACTCTAAATAACATGCATACATGCTCAACCAGTCAATAAACTCTGGGTATTATGACAAATACAAAGATAATTTTAGTAATATATACCAAACAAGATTATACTATGAACGCACCCACGCTATGTGCGAAAGTAAAATAATACCCCAAAACCATCGAAAAACCCTGATTAAATCCTACCCTCACCCAACATAACGCTGGGAATTTAAAATCCGCAAATTCGCTGGATGACCGAAACGATAATAGAGAAGAAAAAAAATAAACGGGGAGGAGGAACACGAACTGGCGGTCCAAGATGGCGGTCCGAGCGGCACACAGATTTTATTCTTAACACGAACAAGGGAAAACGAAAAGGCTAATATTTAACGAGTGTGTTCCAGCCTTAACACCAAGTTGAGGAAATTTTTCCCATTAAAGATAAAAGATTCTTTATTGTTCCTTTAAACCACAACAACAGCGTCTTACCTGACTCCTCAAGAAGGCGTTGTGCACCCGGTGTCCTGCCACTTTCCTTCACCGTTAAGACACTTAGTAAACACTTCACCATATGTATCCAACTTTTTTCCCAGGAGGTCTTCTGTGTGTGATCACAGCGTGTAAATTCATCATATAACGCGCTGCATTAAATTACCAATACAATTAATAAAGTCACAGAGAGCGGTGAGCGTCCATGCACCGCCCCAAGGTGTCGCGCGGCACTGAGTAGCGTCTCGGTTTAGGGAAAGTAATGTTAAAAATAGTACCACGACTGAACTCCAAGAGTCCAAAACCAATCATTATTGATGATACGAAGCTACCAAAACTAACCTAACTTTACCCAAATTTCCCAAAGATCATTACGGTATGTTTCGTTACCATACGTTAGCTTCATATCTTCTGCTTTGAGAAAAATTGTGAGATCATCATTCTTGGTTGTGATAAACTTCCAACATTAGTTATCTTTGTTGGAAAGTTCTTTCATCGAATGATTCAATTTGTTTGAAAAAGTTTCGGATGGTCATTGATTCGAAAATCATAGACACTTCAGATCATTAAGGAAAATAAACTTCTCGAATAACAAACTTTCGAAAAAATATTTGTTGTGATAACTGATAAGTAGTGAGGAGCCTAGTGAGCAGCCGGCCTTCGACACAAGCTGTGAGTGTTATTTATTAACGTTTAAATGGTTTTTATGAAAGTTCTATTTTATTTATTATGTTTTTAACTTGCAATATTTTATTTTAGTCCTTTAAACATTAAATTTAATTCGGCGAAATATAACCTACGCTGTTGCGTCGCCAGGGATGTAATTACCACAATCAATCAGCCTAGTGTCTCTTAAGAGGTGGCCAACCTTACCACACAAACCATTAAGTTCCTCTCTCGGTATTTGAAAGAGAAGTGATTGTCATGTGTAGCGAGAGTTTTCAGCATTATTTGTATGTGTTACAAAACACCAATGTAACTTACGGGACTAACTTACCATCTGTTGATACTGTTATAATGAGACTATGATTGGGATACAAATATTACTGAAAATTATGGACAAATTATTATTTTTTCATTGTATAAATATTTTGCTTCAAGGTTATGATGACCTTTAAATTTGTATAAGATTAAATTATCTGTTCTATTGATGTAGTACAGCGTTCATGTCAAAATGAACTATTTTATTGGTGTAAATAATTCATGTGTTCTTATAATATTTATAACTTTTTGTAAGCCCCAGAAGGGGATGGTATAGGTGAGGGTGGGAGTAGTATACTGCATAGTCCTTTTGATGTTATAGTTTTATTGTCTATAAAATATTTCAATTTCAATTTCAGTATTTGAACGCACGAGAAGGTCCTTGGTGAGGCATTCATGAACACATTGTACTTTGCAAGTTTGTATATAATAAAAGACGTCTGTGGTTATTGTCGGTTTACATAAGCTGGAGGTGACTGTGGCTTAAGCCTGAGTGTACTGGTCAGGTGAGACCTATTTGTAAACGCCACACACCTTGATCCGGGCGAATAATGGCCGTTACACCCTCTGGCCCCCACACACCCTCTGGTTCACACACACCCTCTGGCCCCCACACATCCTCTCTGGCCCCCACACATCCTCTGGCCCTTCCAAACGATATGGCCTCACACATCCTCTGGCCCTCTCACACTCCATGGCCCTCTCACACTCCATGGCCCTCACACAATCTGTAGCCCTCACACACACTGTAGTCCTCACATACCCTGTAACCCTTACACAAATATGGCACTCACACACCCTGTGGCCCTGACACATGTTGTGACCCTCACACACCCTGTGGCCGTCACACAATCTGTTGCCTTCACACACCCTGCGACCTTCACACACCCTGTGACAATCACACACCCTCTGGCCCTCAATCACCCTGTAAACTTGGCACAACCTGTGGCCCACACATACCCTGTGGCCCTCACATACCCTGTGGCCCTCACACACCCTGTGGGCCTAACATACCCTCTGGCCCTTAGACACCCTATGGCCCTTACAAACCCTATAGCCCTCACATATCCTCTTGCCCTCACACACCCTGTGGCCCTCTCACAAACCGTGGCCCTCACACACCCTGTGACCTTAGCACACCCTGTGGCCCTCACAAACCCTGTTGCTTTCACACACCCTGTGGCATTCACACACTCTGTGGCCCTCACATACCCTGTGGCCCCCACGCACCCTGTTGGCCTCTCATACTCTCTGGACCTGGCCCTTAGACACTCTATGGCCCTTACACACCCTGTGTCCCTCACATATCCTCTGGCTCCTCACATACCCTCTGGCCCTCACATACCCGATGGCCCTTATATACCCGGTGGCCCTTATATACCCGGTGGCCCTTATAGACCCGGTGGCCCTTATAGACGCGGTGGCCCTTACAGACCCGGTGGCCCTCACACACCCAGTGGCCCTCACACACCCAGTGGCCCTCACACACCCAGTGGTCCTCACACACCCAGTGGTCCTCACACACCCGGTGGCCATCACACACCCGGTGGCCCTCACACACCCAGTGGCCCTCACACACCCAGTGGTCCTCACACACCCGGTGGCCCTCACACACCCAGTGGCCCTCATACACCCTGTGGTCCTCACACACCCAGTGGTCCTCACACACCCGGTGGCCCTCACACACCCAGTGGCCCTCACACACCCAGTGCCCCTCACACACCCAGTGGCCCTCACACACCCAGTGGTCCTCACACACCCAGTGGTCCTCACACACCCAGTGGCCCTCACACACCCGGTGGCCCTCACACACCCGGTGGCCCTCACACACCCGGTGGCCCTCATACACCCGGTGGCCCTCATACACCCAGTGGTCCTCACACACCCGGTGGCCCTCACACACCCGGTGGCCCTCACACACCCGGTGGCCCTTACACACCCAGTGGCCCTCACACACCCAGTGGCCCTCACACACCCGGTGGCCCTCACACACCCAGTGGCCCTCACACACCCGGTGGCCCTCACACACCCGGTGGCCCTCACACACCCAGTGGCCCTCACACACCCGGTGGCCCTCACACACCCAGTGGCCCTCACACACCCAGTGGTCCTCACACACCCTGTGGCCCTCACACACCCGGTGGTCCTCACATACCCGGTGGCCCTCACACACCCAGTGGCCCTCACACACCCAGTGGCCCTCACACACCCAGTGGTCCTCACACACCCAGGGGCCCTCACACACCCGGTGGTCCTCACACACCCGGTGGCCCTCACACACCCAGTGGCCATCACACACCCAGTGCCCCTCACACACCCGGTGGCACTCACACACCCGGTGGCCCTCACACACCCAGTGGTCCTCACACACCCAGTGGCCCTCACACACCCGGTGGCCCTCATACACCCAGTGGCCCTCACACACCCAGTGACCCTCACACACCCAGTGGCCCTCACACGCCCTCTAATACTTGGTGGCCCTCACACAGGATGTGTAAGGGCCACAGGGTGTATGAGTGTTAGTGTGTATGAGGTGCCACACTGAGTGCGTGGGGCTATAGGGTGTGCGAGGGCCACAAGGTGTCTAAGGGCCACAGAGTGTGTGAGGGTCACAGGGTGTGTGAAGGCATCCGGGTGTGTGAGGGCCACCGGGTGTGTGAGGTCCACAGGGTATGTGAGGGCCACAGGGTATGTGAGGGCCACAGGGTGTGTAAGAGCCACAAGGTGTGTGAGGGTCACAGGGTGTGTGAGGGTCACAGGGTGTGTAAGAGCCACAGAGTGTGTGTGAGGCCACAGCGTGTGTAAGAGCCACAGGGTGTGTAAGAGCCACAGGGTGTGTGAGGACCATAGGGTGTGTGAGGGCCACAGGGTGTGTGAGGGCCACCGGGTGTGTAATGGCCACAGGGTGTGTGAGGACCACAGGGTGTGTGAGGGCCACATTGTGTGTGAGGACCACAACGTGTGTGAGGACCACAGGGTGTGTAAGGGCCACAGGGTGTGTGAGGACCACAGGGTGTGTAAGGGCCACAGGGTGTGTGAGGGCCACAGGGTGTGTGAGGACCGCAGGGTGTGTGAGGGCCACAGGTGGGTAAGGGCCACAGGGTGTGTGAGGACTTGCTTCATCAACTCCCCCTAAGGCTACTCCTGGCACACCTCAGGCAGCTACTGTAGACGAGGATCAGTTCATTAACTAACTCTTATGGTGCACACATAGGGGCTGATAATGGCTGCCTCTCTTAACATTTTTAGCTGCCGAACTGTAACAAGAGTCTCCATGTCAGAGAAACATGATACTGCTTAGGTACATTGATCCAAGGGAGAGAAAACTCCCTATTGATTCTGGGGCTACTGAGCCAAAGGTCGCTACAAAAAATTGAATTTTGGTTTTCAGACCATAATACAAGTTGCTGTTAACTAATAAACATAATACTGTGTGAATAACTTGGCCCCGGCAAGTGGAAAATCACTATTGAGTTCTTGGTCTGGTTCAGAACCCAAGATCGATGTTACTAAAGCTTGAATCTTGTTTTCTGAACATAAATATGTGTTTATATACACTAACGAAATTTTTACTGTTGTGTATATTATAAAACTTACAGTACAGGTACAGTTCCTGTTGTTTATTATACAAACATCTCATGATCAAAGGTTAAAATTATTTCTGAAACCCCTACGATGGGAACAACCACGACTACAGTGTTTTGGACAATTTTTTTCATATATACAGGTAACACGACGTTGTGTCGACCACCTAGGCTGCAGGGTTGCCAAAACATTGTTTCCAAACCGCGGTGGATAGCTCTCAAGGGGCGCGGCAAAGACCTTAGATGTAGCCCAAATATTATGTCTCTTATAGCCTGCTGTTTCACACTCCTATAACAAGTAATAAATAATATTATCGGCACTATAAGGAATTTAAATTTAATTCTGTGGATTAGTGACATGGTTTATTAAGAGAAAAAAAGACGTAAATCAAAGAATGAACACTGAATTCTCTTCCTATATGACAAAGAAAACTTTTTCTTATAACATTTTTGAAGAAAGTTAAATTGTGTGTTACCAGTTTACCGGATGAAGACACAACATAAAATAAATTCAAAGTCCTTCTTTTTATACCAGTTTGTTTGTTGAAAATAGTAAATATTTTTTTGTCAGACACTTATGAACTAAATGACAAAAAACGAATGGAAACATCTTCCCTCCTAATTGTTTTATAAAACCCGGGAAAAACAAATTTGATGCATTGCGCACAAAGTGCCTAACAATTACCATAAAATAAACTGTCCTGTACTGCCTCCACCACACTGTCACTGGGATGACAATTAGGACGCCTGCATTTTTTGGCTTCATCTCCTTATTGGCAACTTACGGTACTTCTTGTATATAATATTGCCGATAAAAGTTCTTGACCCATTCGGTTCAGGGGCGGATCAAGAGGGGGTCCTGGGGGTCCGGACCCCCCCCCCCCCTTTTTCATCAGAAAATTCCAATACTTTTTCTTTAATGCAGTATTGTACTCTGGCTTTTTGTACAGCAAAATATAATTACTATTAACCTCATATTATCTCCTAATATCAAGTGCACATGGTCCTCCCCCCCCCCCCCCACAACTTTAAGGACTACCCTTTGATATTCCTGGATCCACCCCTGCTGTTATGTAGTTCAGTTTTGATAACTTTTACCTGGCTGAAAACTCGTTCGACGTCAGCATTACTAATGGGTAAGTACAAAATAAAGAAAAAATTTTGAAAGATTCTCGAATGCCTTCTGTGTAGTCGCCAACAGTCGCCCAGAGTTCGACAGAATCCTTATGAACTTCTGCTTCCCCCTAGTCTACCAGGTTTACCTGCAGGTAGGAGATGTGTAAAAATAATCATATATGCACATATAACACACATGGAGTCTAAATAGTTATGGACAGGTGTGTGTGTGTGTGTGTGTGTGTGTGTGTGTCAAACGATTCAACGAGACAATTGACAAATGCAGTAAAGAACGTGATTCAATAGGCTGTAAATGAATGCTTATTTAATAATACTGTATTTCATATTTTTGCGCTATGGATTTAATAACATTGATAAATGATAAGATTATTTCTTGTTACCTGTCCAACACCTTCTGCGGCTCTGCCTGGTACCTGTCTGTCTGACCAGCCGCTGAGCCCCTCAGTGAGAGCGTGGGAAAGGAAATTACTATAGATCTTATTTCATTCGAAATTTTAAATTACTCGATGATTGTAAGCCAATAAATGAAGAGAAAATGAGCAGTCATGTGCTTACCTTTATTACCAATCCTGAAAAAAAGAAATTAATATTCCTTCATGAAAACTGATGGAAGATTACTTAATGGTGCCGCGATTTCCTTTTTCAAAAGTAGCCCAATTATAGGCAAGTAGTGGCACCATTTTATTGTCCGCGGCAAGCAGTTTAAAAGGGTTCCATGACAAAACCCCAACGGGGTTGTCATTTGTTAACACTAACCTAATCTAACCTAACCTAAACAAAAAAGGACGTCTGTCTATGATTTTCGAATTTATAATCATTCTTTTCCAACAAACTGAACTATAGGATCAAAGAACTTTCGAAGCGTAGCAATATCAGCAATGTTAAGATATTATCACAACCAAGAAGGCTGATCATAATGTTTCTCAAGGCAGATTATTTGACGGTAGGTGTAACATAACACAACGTCATGTAATGAGCTTCAGGAAATTTTAGAAAAGTATTTTGGAAAAGTTAAGTTAATTTTGGTTGGTTTGTATCACCAGAAAAATGGGTGGTCAAGGAGTCTAGTTCGTGGTTGTATTTTAACATTACTTCCCTTGACCCTCGGGAAGGCATTTTTCAGCAGTCATTAGTCAGTACCGCGCGAGTCGCTACACCTTTAGGGATGCTCACCGCTGTCTGTGGTTTTATTAATGGCATTGGCAAATTAATTCAGTGGTTCGTGATATGAATTTCCATGACTGTGATCACACACAGAAGAACACCTGGGAAAAGTTAGATAGAAATGGTGCAGTGTTTATTAAGAGGTGGAACGATGAAGGAAATTGGCCGGACACGGGTGAACGCTGCCTTGAGGAGTCAGGTAAGATACAGTTGTTGTTTATTGTGACTTAAAGTAAGTTCGGCGGACTGTATACATTATAAACACGTAAATAATATTCAAACTTGGCAAAAAAATATAACCTTCTAAAGTGGGTTGATTGTGTATATCTTTGATGGTGATTATTATAACGATAGTAAAGGGTGTGTTTTAGTTTAGGCTGCATCATGGTGTCCTTAGAGTTTTATTGGTAATACTTAACGACGTGGAAGAGCCTTTAGCACTAACTTAGGATATTTTATCAAAGAAGATAAAAGGGTTCTTACCTCGTAAAAAAAATACTAATGTAATACTTTACGTTATTTTTATTTTATTTATATATTTTATATTTTTTTTTTTACATCTTGCGTGTGTGGGGACGAGGCCAGGCCTCTGCTGCCTGCCATGTGTAGATGTGGCTAACGGTTTTTGTCACAAAGTTTTGTTTTCACTTTAAAATATAAGAAGTATTTTTGGTGGGGCTAGTTTGGTTCATTAATCATCATTAATACTATGGTATTATTAAAAGGCCGTAGGTATTTGCACTTTCTGGTGAAAATAACGAAATGGTTATTTGCACCCGAACCTCGTCATCAAGGGTGTCGGGTGCAGATAGTGAAACTGTTAACTGTACCCGAGGTGTGTCATAGTGAAGTTCGGGTGCCAATTCCTGCACCAGATGTTACCAAATCCGTTAAAGAAAGATGAAAAAGAAGTGTGTAACTATTCAAATTATAGTAGGAAAAAAATGAAGTTATTTGCTCCGACTTTGTTTTCATCATTAATGTTTACAATGGAATTGTGAAAATTAATATCATCTCGTACATTATCTACTTCATTATCGTTTACTTTGATATCTGGTACAGAACCTAATCTAACTTATCGGTTTATTGAAGAGATAGTGAAGCTGTTATCTGCATCCGAGTTTTGTCAGTGCAAACTTCTTATAATATTCGATAATAGTGTTGAGATCTGGGGTTAAAATTATGGTTTAACTATTTGCATCTGAATCAAGGGGATCGGTTTGTCAATGTGAAACTCTGGTGTAAATAGTATAACGGCAGTTTGGGACAATACACGGCCGATGGTTCTAACCATCCCCAACCTTTAGATCTCCCTGTTTGGAGTATTTCTAACCCCATTTCAACCAGTCGGAAATGAATAATAGCGTCGGAAATGAATTTAACGATTTTTCATACTTTTACCAGTCTATGGGTGTGGGGGCATGCGCAGTGAGGTGGACCGTTTCGTGATCTGACATTACGTGATCCAGCCTTCACCAATAATGAATAGCTGATTTTTTCCACCAATCACATTTGAATTGGAACAAGGCACGTCGGCATGGACCACCAAACCTCAGGGTTTGAATATTCAGACTCACAAAGGTCACTTGTGACGGCTGTGAATATAATTATTGGGATTAAATAGTTAAATTCCACTCGAGAGACGATTTAGTTATTTATTGCGTGCTCACGGTGTTCTGCCAAGTGTGTCGAATGTCCGGACAGACAGTTGCCGTATAAATTTAGAAAAGATAAACATCAGTGGTACTGCGGACGTTACAGGACATGCAAAGGAGGAAGCAGTGCAATTACTGACGGGGGGGGGGGGGGGGGGCCGGGAGCGGAGCCCCCCCGGTTAGATTACATTTAGGTTACTTGGATTCACTCGGATTTTGTTTCCTTGGGAATTCATCACTTAATAAAAAAATTTAAATCCGAGCCAATGTGACAAAATTGGCGCAGATTCTCAAATTTTGGTTTTTATTTACTTCTCAAAAACGGAAAATCCGAGCCGACTTTGGTGGTTTATATCGCTTATCACTGGTTTGCCCCCCCCCCCCCCCTCCCAAAACCTCAAATTCCCGTGTCCCCCCAAGATTGTTGGTGGAAGGGGGGGGGGGGGGGAGGATAACTCTAAAACGGATAATTTCCGACGGAAATGAAGGTCAAATTAGATTCAATCACACCGAAAAAAATAACACTGGATAAAACAAAATGCTCAACTACAGGACGTATTATCCGAAACTGCAGTTTTACCGTGCAAATAAGGGCCAATTGCAAGATCAGCCGTGGTGTACACCATGCTCTGGTATCCCGGCGGTCGTAATACAATGGAGTAAAAATTGTGATTTTTCAAGATGGGCCATGGTGGTACCCGACCGTCGTTTGTTAATACGTCATCGTAGTGTAGTCAGGTGTACCAACTGGCGGAAGACTTAGGGCTTGGTATGCTTGCACCCTCAAAACGTTGTCAGTGGCACGAAACGTTTACTCTTGCTACACGATTTACGAGCATGAAAAACTTGAATCCAAGCTAAGGTGCACCTTAGTTTCCTATTTCCTTTGATTCAAAGCATATTCTGGGAATGAAATACGATCACTTACAGTGAATATAGTTAAATAAAGCCTGTGACAACCATAAAAATGTAGGAATAGAGTGTAATATCTGTTCCTTTCTTCTTTATCCTAATTAAATCTAACAATAAAGTAATAAGTTTGTCACGTTCTTGGGGTTGGGTTAGTGTAAATAAAGAGAACTATGGCCTGTTCTGTGGATGAAGTCAGTAGAATATAACAAAGTACAGCATTAGGTATTATAAAGTTGCTATGACAGTGATGAACTCACTGTACTGATGAATTGGGATAAAATCTTGAAAAAATATCACCAAAACTGTTAGTTTTCTATCAAACAGGAAATTATCTTTGTACCAAAATTTTTACTTTCATATTATACAAGTATAAAGGCCAGTTATCTACAAGATATGAAAACTTGAGATAATGTTTCGACTTGTCTCCACCTGATTATGCAACAAATACCCTTTCAAAGAAAGCAAGACATGAACACTTTCCCAATGTCAGGAGTAAAAATGTATAAAGTATGTTAATGACATGGACAAAACCAGCAGTTGGAGAAAAGTATCTGCTGTTAAAATGGTCTTTTATTTGGAAAAATATTCGATGTAAATGCCGTATATGGATCCTCACCAAAGAGTTTATATAGTTAGTGTACAGACATTTGTTTACAAGGCATATACTCAACTATAATGGAAATGTAGACATGTTAGGTTAGGTTAGATTAGGTTCATCTTGTGAGCAAATGTCATGGAACCCATATACAGTAAGTATATTCATGAAATTCTACCAACTAATCAGAGACGAATAATGTTAAACATAGAGCAAGATGATAAATAAATGGTTTAAAAATATCCTCAATACAGTCTGCAATGTTAATTGCAAATTATTTCTGCATTTTTTAATGTTTAATATCATCTGTAATAATAATAAGTATAAGAATACAATGATAATGCTTATGTCAGATTATTGCCTTTATTAAAAGCAGTATATGTTTTATTGTTTGTTTGTTTTATTCTTCGTTTGTTCGTTTTATTGTATGTTGTTTGTTTTTGTTTTTATGCGGCGGGGGGGGGGGAAGGGAGTGGGGGGGGGATGTTGTTTGTTGGGTGTTGGGGGTGGGGGGGAGTCTGCTGGGGTGTGCGGCGGACGGTTTGTTGGTATGTTGGTTTGTTGGTAAGGGTGGTGGGGGGGGACGGGGGGGGGGAGGGGGGGGGGGGCGAGGGGGGGGGGGGGGGGGGGAGGGGGGGGGGGGGAGGGGTGGGGGGGAGGTTGTTGTTGTTTTACTTGTTTGTTTGTTGGGATGGTGTGGTGTAGGGGGGGGGGGGGGGGGGAGGGGGGGGGGGGAGAAGGGGGGGGGGGGGGGGGGCAGGAGGGGGGGGGGGGGGGGGGCGTGCGGTGGTGGGGGGGGATGGGGGGGGGGTGGGGGGAGGGGGGGTGGGAGTAGAGAGAGAGAGGAGAGAGAGAGAGAGTAGAGAGAGAGAGAGATGAGGGAGAGAGAGAGAGAAGAATTTGCCATACCTTGATCTTTAGCCTTGAACAACTTTGTGCCGATATAATCGTAGCGTGAGCCACGTCTCTCTCATCGTCTGGCCACAAACTCTCATCAGTCATTTAGGATTCTCTTCCTGTCTCTATCTCTTCTCTGCATAGTCTATCTCCTGCTCCGATCTCGTCTATGATGTAAAAAACTGATCGACTTGTACGCTGTGTGTGCTTGTTTGTGTATTGTTAATTTAATTACAACTTTTTATCTTGTTATTTGCTGAATTTCTACTGTTTGTATGCCAGGGGCCTAACTATTGTTTATTGTTATATCAATAATAATAATAATAATAAATGATAATATAATAATAATAGTATAATTAAATTATAAAATAAATATTAAATAATAGAGTTGAATTATAGAATAATAGATAATTGAGACGATAACATTATTACAAATATTGGAGGCAGGAGGAAGATGAGGGGGGGAATTGGAATTTTACTGGATAAGTTGGAGACAGTATGACGATAGTAAAGTGATAATGTGCTTGGGTTTTGGTAGTGATGGTTAATATTATACACGTAAGAAAAAACGAAGATCCCGTTCATGTCCCAAGTCGGGGGCCGGGGAAAGGTGTAAAAGATGAGGGGATCAGGTTAGAATCTCGCCGTCCTGCCCCCTCCGCGCCATCGTGGGCTCTGTCCGTCTCCGTGGGTGTCCTCATGTGTGAGTTGCTCTTCTCCCTTCTTTTAGCTCTTGGTTTTTCTTCTTCTGCACGCGGGGGGCATGCTCCGTCTGTTGTAGCTCGAGTCTCTAGG
>CAUDMG010002746.1:427500-484761 GCA_958450375.1 Homarus gammarus | reverse complement strand
GATGTTGTGTGTGAGGGTGCTGTGTGAGGGTTTTGTGTGAGGGTGTTGTGTTGAGGGTGGTGTGATGAGGGTGTTGTGATGAGGGTGTTGTGTGTGAGGGTGTTGTGTGAGGGTGCTGTGTGTGAAGGTGTTGTGTGTGAGGGTGTTGTGTGAGGGTGCTGTGTGTGATGGTGTTGTGTGTGAGGGTGTTGTGTGAGGGTGTTGTGTTGAGGGTGGTGTGATGATGGTGTTGTGTGTGAGGGTGTTGTGTGAGGGTGGTGTGTGTGAGGGTGTTGTGGGTGATGGTATTGTTACGAGTTGGGGATTTAGAATATAGTTATACGTCTACCCAGATCCCAACGGGTAACAACAAAAAAAAAACAAAGACAATCGGACTAAAAAAAGGGTAGACAAAGGATGCGAGTTTTCGTTGTATATAATAAAGTACCATAAATTCCTTAACAAAATATTCAGCTTATACACTACCCTTAACCAAACTTAACCTAAACACGAACAGTATATACATAGTAATAAAACATAAAACAATAGTGAAGCAATGTGGAGGGGGAAGAGGCAATACAAGATTACAAATACTTAAGTGAGGAGCTGAGATGGCTGACGAGCAAGGCTGAGTATGGTAGAAGACGGTAAATAGTCACTGTGCCGTAGGTTTCCAGGATAGGTGATCCTGTGGTCGCTTCCCAGAGTGAAGTGTGTCCTCTCCTCGAATTGGAGCTGACAAAGTAGACTGAGGCGGAAGTGACGCAACAACCAGGATATGGAGAAGGGAAACCCGGGAGTGGTAACTAAGACGAGCCATACTCGTGTTTCGTCCCTAGATGGCGTTGCTCGTGGTGCTGGGTAGGTAGATGAAGACAATCGGTGGAGGGGTTCGTAACACACCCCCCTCCAAAGACCTTCGTAGCGCGGGCGCGAAGGAGGTGATCACCTGGTGCGTCTGGAGAGTAGCTGCTACATTTCCACTGGAGCTCGGGATAAGGAGTCTGCAATCAGGTTTTCCACCCCCTTTATGTGCCGGACTTGTAGATTATAGGGCTGGGTGAGGAGAGCCCAGCGGAGGATTCGCTGGTTGGAGGTCTTGTTGGTTTGGATGAACGTGAGTGGGTTATGGTCGGTGAAGACCAGGGTTGTTTGTGGGCAAGACTGGAGGTAACATTCAAACTTCTTTATTGCCAACACCAGAGCCAGGGCCTCCTTCTCTATGGTCGAGTAGTTGGTCTGATGTTTTTTCAACTTGGCGGAGTAATATGCCACAGGGTGAAGGACATCAGTGGTTGGGTCGGGTTGTAGGAGCACAGCCCCCACTCCGACACCACTAGCGTCGATTTGCAGATGGAAGGGCAAGGTGTAGTCAGGGGGGTGGACTACAGGCTTAGAGGCAAGGAAGGCTTTGAGGCGGTGGAAAGACTGGTCGCACTTCTGGTTCCAGATGTAAGGGACCGCAGAACTGGTAAGGTCTGTGAGGGGTCCGGCCACGCTGGAGAAGTTACTGCAGAACCGACGGTAGTAGCCGCACATCCCCAGGAAGCGCATGAGTTCCTTCCTCGTCCTTGGAGTGGGGAAGGACAAGATGGCTTCAACGTTTGCGTCCTTGGGTCTCACCATACCATGCCCAACGATATGTCCCAGGTAAGTCACCGAGGCCCGGCCAAAAGCAGATTTAGCCAGGTTTATGGTGAATCCAGTCTCTTGCAGTCGTGCAAACAGTATCTCCAAACGCACCAGATGTTCGTCCCAGCTGTCCGACACCACCACCAGGTCATCCAGGTAGGCGAACGTCCCACCTAGGTCTTGAATAAGGTAGTTTATGGCCCTCTGGAATGTGGCCGGAGCATTAGAAAAGCCAAACGCCATAACTAAATATTGAAAAAGACCAAATGGAGTTATAAATGCCGAGATTATTTTTGCCCTATCCGTGAGTCCTACTTGATAATATCCTTTCAACAGGTCTATAGTACTGATAAATTGGGCACAGCCTATGCTGTCTATTATATCTTCAATCAAAGGTAAAGGGTAGGAGTCAGAGACAGTGACCTGGTTCACTTTACGATAATCTGTACAGAAACGAAAGGTGCCATCGGGTTTTGGAATGAGAAGGCAAGGTGAAGCCCAGGGGGAGGTACTAGGCTCAGCTAAGTTATGCTTTAACAAAAAATCTACCTCCTTTTTCATAATCTCTTTTTTTGTGGATTTAGTCGATATGCTGATTGCCTAATGGGTTGTACATCATCTGAGATTAGCTTAATATCATGTTTAAGTATATTGCAAAACCCTGGGAGGTCTGACGTGACTTTAGGAAATGTTGATAATAACTTAGTGAGATCTTTTGCTTGAGATGGATTCAGAACAGAAAAATACTCATCCAAATTGTTGAGTATGTGACTGTTAGCAGGGTTCTCTTTAGGTAGAGGGAAGTCTAAATTCTCCAATAGGTCCATGTCATCTGTCTCCGGCTCCGGCCCTGACAAAACCGTATGCAATACAGGTAGGCTTACAGCCTCTGGGATGTCTTCCTCTGACTGCCTGGAATGGTAAAGTTTCATGAGATTAATGTGAACAAGTTGTGAATCTTTTCTGCGATCAGGAGTATGGACTATATAGTTGAGAGGAGATAGTTTATTAGCAACTATATAGGGACCAGTAAACTTGCTTTTAAGGGGAGAGCCTGGAATGGGTAGAAAGAGTAACACTTTGTCACCTGGAGAAAATGATCTTTTAACTAATTTAGGTTGGGACTTCACCATTTTCTCTTGGACTTTTTTTAAGTTTGACTGAGCAATGGTTCGGACTTCAGTTAATTTGTCCCGTAAAGTGTCAATGTATTGCGAAACTGTTGCGGGCTTAATAGAT
Organism: Homarus gammarus; assembly: GCA_958450375.1. Taxonomy (NCBI): domain Eukaryota; kingdom Metazoa; phylum Arthropoda; class Malacostraca; order Decapoda; family Nephropidae; genus Homarus; species Homarus gammarus. Next base: position 481,911 of record CAUDMG010002746.1, on the reverse strand, counting down.
GGAGTGTCAAACCACTGCTCCTTTACTATTTTAAGGGGTCCTCTAATTTGTCTCCCATATAGTAACTCGAACGGCGAGAAACCCAATGACTCCTGGGGACATTCCCTGATGGCAAAGAGTAATAAGTCTATGCTTTCATCCCATTCCTTTTGGTGTTCTATACAGTATTTTTTTAGCATTGATTTGAAAGTTTGATGGAACCGTTCCAAGCAACCTTGGGATTGTGGGTGGTAAGCCGAAGATGTACAATGGTCCACACTGAGGTCTTTCATCACCTGTTTGAAAAGATTGCTCGTAAAATTGGTGCCCTGATCGGATTGGATCTCTTTAGGAATGCCCACTGAAGTGAAAAGATGCAAAAGATGTTTGATTACGTTTTTTGAAGTGATGCTTTTAAGGGGAAAAGCCTCAGGATAACGTGTACTGGTATCCATAACTGTGAGCAGGAATTGATTTCCCTTCTTAGTCTTTGGTAATGGGCCCACACAATCCACAACAATCTTTTCAAATGGGGTAGAAAATACTGGGATGGGCTTAATGGGAGCTGCTGGTATACTTTCATTTGGTTTTCCTACCATTTGACAAATATGACAAGATTTTAGGTATTGTGACACATCCTTCCTAAGTCCAGGCCAGTAATAGTGTTGGAGGAGCTTTTTATATGTTTTCAGGATTCCCAAATGTCCTGAAATACCATCATGGGCAAGGGCAATTAATGCTGGTCTGACTGAAGCTGGAATTACCACTTGATGTATTTCAGACCACGTGTCTAGATGGGCAAGCTCAGGGGGCCTATAGGCCCTCATCAAAACCCCTTCATGATAATAAAAACACGGAAGGGTGTTAAAATCTTTACCCTCAACTGCTGCATGATGAAGTTTATTCAAAGATGGATCAGATTGTTGGGCTTTAACGAGCTCATCCTTACTAATCGTCTTATTGTACAGATCTTCTGTGGGTAGGAAGATATTGGAGGTGGTTTTAGATGAAGAGGGCCCATTCCGCACACTCTGTGACCGGGTGACAGCACAAGATGGGAAAAGATGAGGAATAGTTTCTTTAAGGTCAGTGGTGGAGTTGACAGGTAAGGGAGAGTCGACTGTCTTTATGTTAGGAACCACTAGATCTCCTACCAAGTCATTACCCAATAATAAATGAATGCCGCACACAGGCATTGGGTCTTTCCTAATGGCTATTTGCACTTCCCCAGTAATCAAGGGACATTGGAGGTGCACTTTAGCTAAAGGATAGGAAGAATGGGACGAGAGATCTGAAATTAGAACACTCTCATTTGTAAATGCGGTAGATATATCAGGAATGACGTTAAACAGGAGGATAGATTGTGCTGCGCCCGTATCACGTAGTATACGAATAGGGAAAGAACGAGACCCTTCTATGATTGAAATTTTTCCCTCATAGGTGAATGAAGAGAAGAGATCCTGATGGGGCCTTGCCACATTGGCATTTGCTATTGGTTTGGATTTGGGATCCAGGGAACTACTTTTAGCAATTCGACACTTTGGGTGTTTACAAGTCTGGATCGTATGGCCTGGGATTTTACAGTAAGAACAAGTAAGCTTGGTTGCATCGGGGGGAGTAGGTGTGGGACCTTTCGACCTACCACTCACGTTCCCAAGGTTATCATCAGAGGAGGACCTAACATGTCGGGAAGTACCACGTTCTCTACTGCCCAGTGACTCCACCAACAAAGCATACGCATCAGCCAGCTCAGCAGCACGCCCTAAATTAACCTCTCCACGCTCCTCCACATGCTTCAAGATGTGAAATGGAATCTTGCTTTTCCACTCCTCCAGGACTACCAAATTTAACAAATCCTGAAATGTGGAGGTCTCTGTAGCCTCTAACCACTTCTTAAAAAACCTAAGCTTTTCTTGAGCAAACTCAACAAATGTGTGTGAAAATGGTTTGGTTAGTTTACGAAACTTCTGCCGGTATCCATCTGGCGTGATAGCATAAGAGGTGAGGATATTCTTTTTTACGTTATCATAGTCATCAGTCTGGTCTAAACAGTTATAAACTCTACGAGCCTTACCATATAATTTAGGAACTAACACTGACACCCACTGGTCCTTTGGCCACTCATTCTTCGCGGCTATTTTCTCAAAAGTCCTAAATGACCCGTCCATATCGGATTCATCAAACCCGGGAACAAGGGAAGAAGCAGTAGCAGGGTTAAAAGCAGCGAGTTTCTCTCTTAATGCCACTTCTTTTGATTTAAACTCCGATGTTAAAGTGACTTCTGTCTCTCTCACCTGTAGTTCTTTCAGTTTAACCGCCTGCACCAACTTGGCCTGTTCCATCCTTTCCTCATGCTCCAACTTGGCCTGTTCCGACCTTCCCTCATGCTCCAACTTGGCCTCCAACTTGGCCTGTTCCAACTTGGCCTGTTCCATCCTTTCTTCATGGTCCAACTTGGCCTGTTCCATCCTTTCTTCAGGGTCCAACTTGGCCTCCTGCTCCAACTTGGCCTGTTCCAACTCGAGTTCTTTCATTTTGATTTGGAACTCGAACCTAGCTCGTTCTAGTTCTAAGGGGTCTATTCGTTGTGTTTCTTCTTGAGGGCTAGCCAGACCTGAGGCAACTTCTGAGTGAGGAGGGGTGGTGGATAGTGGTTGAAGTTTCTTGGACATGGGCGTTAATCTGTCAACAGCGGATTCTTTTAAAACTTCTTGTTGAACCAACACTTCAATCACATGATTTTTTAACATTTCCTTAGTCAGTTGCTGTGAAAATGGGATATTGTAATAGTTGGCTATTTCTTTCCATTCTTTCTTCAGGATATTAACACGTAATTTAGCTACGGAAGGATTTTCAATAAAATCCTGAAGATCAAAACCTGAGGTGGCCATTGTTAATAAAAATAGGATAAATTAACTAATGGTCAAAAGATAAGATAAGTGGATAACCCTAGAAAATATCACGGCAGTGGATAACCAGAAAGTCCCGGAAACTAACCAAGTTATACCTAGGGAAATTACACTTATGATTATTGTTCTTCCGAGAAGATCCTTAGATAAGGACAAGAGACTTGAAAGAGGTAGGGCGTATTACGGCATTAATATAAAGATCCGGATTAACAACCCTGATATACTTGAAAGAGGTAGGGCGTATTACGGCATTAATATAAAGATCCGGATTAACAACCCTGATATACTTGAAAGAGGTAGGGCGTATTACGGCATTAATATAAAGATCCGGATTAACAACCCTGATATACTTGAAAGAGGTAGGGCGTATTACGGCATTATATAAAGATCCGGATTAACAGCCCTGAATGAGATAATGAGAAGAACAATAATGGAGGCTTTATAATTATGGGGTCCTGGTAGAGCGGGGCGTCCCAAGATATCACTTCACTCTAAACTAGTAACTATGGAACAGCCTACTCTGGAGTGAGGGTACGGCATTAAACAGATCCGGATTCTTCCCTACACTCGATAAGACTTACCACACGACTGCCACGTGTAATAACAGGTAAGCCTTATGACACTTGGAACCTATTATCCTACGTCTGTCACTCTTACTGTACGGTAATACCAATATATGCACACACATATGAAGGAAACTTTAAACCACCGTAAAGCAATTGTAAACAGAAGTGACTGGGAGGGGTAATTAACACTGAGTAACAAGGGAGGAAGGAATATGGTACTTAAGGTCGTGTCCTGTCACGGTCGCCATTTGTTACGAGTTGGGGATTTAGAATATAGTTATACGTCTACCCAGATCCCAACAGGTAACAACAAAAAAAAAACAAAGACAATCGGACTAAAAAAAGGGTAGACAAAGGATGCGAGTTTTCGTTGTATATAATAAAGTACCATAAATTCCTTAACAAAATATTCAGCTTATACACTACCCTTAACCAAACTTAACCTAAACACGAACAGTATATACATAGTAATAAAACATAAAACAATAGTGAAGCAATGTGGAGGGGGGAGAGGCAATACAAGATTACAAATACTTAAGTGAGGAGCTGAGATGGCTGACGAGCAAGGCTGAGTATGGTAGAAGACGGTAAATAGTCACTGTGCCGTAGGTTTCCAGGATAGGTGATCCTGTGGTCGCTTCCCAGAGTGAAGTGTGTCCTCTCCTCGAATTGGAGCTGACAAAGTAGACTGAGGCGGAAGTGACGCAACAACCAGGATATGGAGAAGGGAAACCCGGGAGTGGTAACTAAGACGAGCCATACTCGTGTTTCGTCCCTAGATGGCGTTGCTCGTGGTGCTGGGTAGGTAGATGAAGACAATCGGTGGAGGGGTTCGTAACAGTATTGTGTGTGAGGGTGGTGTGTGAGAGTGCTGTGTGTGATGGTGTTGTGTGTGAGGGTGTTGTGTGAGGGTGGTGTGATGAGGGTGTTGTGTGTGAGGGTGTAGTGTGAGGGTGCTGTGAGTGAGGGTGTTGTGTGAGGGTGTTGTGTGTGAGGGTGTTGTGTGAGGGTGGTGTGTATGAGGGTGTTGTGTGTGAGAGTGTTGTGTGTGAGGGTTTTGTGTGCGAGGGTGTTGTGTGTGAGGGTGTTGTGTGTGAGAGTGTTGTGGGTGAGAGTGTTGCGTGTGAGGGTGTTGTGTGTGAGGGTGTTGTGTGAGGGTGTTGTGTGTGAGGGTGTTGTGTGAGGGTGCTGTGTGTGAGGGTGATGTGTGAGAGGGTGTTGTGTGTGAGGGTGTTGTGTGTGAGGGTGTTGTGTGTGAGGGTGTTGTGTGTGAGGGTGTTGTGTGTGAGGGTGTTGTGTGTGAGGGTGTTGTTTGTAGAGGTATAGTATGTTGGGGTATTGTGTGGGGTTGTTGTGTGTGGGTATATTATGTGTTAGGATGTAGTGTGTGAGGGTGTTGTGTGTGAGGGTGTTGTGTGTGAGGGTGTTGTGTGTGAGGGTGTTGTGTGTGAGGGTGTTGTGTGTGAGGGTGTTGTGTGTGAGGGTGTTGTGTGTGAGGGTATTGTGTGAGGGAATTGTGTGTGAGGGTGTTGTGTGTTAGGGTGTTGTTTGTGAGGGTATTGTGTGTGAGGGTATTGTGTGTGAGGGTGTTGTGTGAAGGTGGTGTGTGTGAGGGTGTTGTGTGTGAGGGTGTTGTGTGTGAGTGAGTTGTGTGTGAGGGTGTTGTGTGTGAGGTTGTTGTGTGTGAGGGTGTTGTGTGTGAGTGTGTTGTGTGTGAGGGTGTTGTGTGTGAGGGTGTTGTGTGTGAGGGTGTTGTGTGTGAGGGTGTTGTGTGTGAGGGTGTTGTGTGTGTGAGGGTGTTGTGTGTGAGGGTGTTGTGTGTGAGGGTGTTGTGTGTAGAGGTATAGTATGTTGGGGTATTGTGTGGGGTTGTTGTGTGTGTGTATATTATGTGTTAGGATGTAGTACGTGAGGGTGTTGTGTGTGAGGGTGTTGCGTGTGAGGGTGTTGTGTGTGAGGGTGTTGTGTGTGAGGGTGTTGTGTGTGAGGGTGTTGTGTGTGAGGGTGTTGCGTGTGAGGGTGTTGTGTGTGAGGGTGTTGTGTGTAGAGGTATAGTATGTTGGGGTATTGTGTGGGGTTGTTGTGTGTGGGTATATTATGTGTTAGGATGTAGTGGGTGAGGGTGTTGTGTGTGAGGGTGTTGTGTGAGGGTGGTGTGTGTGAGGGTGCTGTGTGTGATGGTGTTGTGTGTGAGGGTGTTGTGTGAGGGTGGTGTGTGTGAGGGTGGTGTGTGTGAGGGTGGTGTGTGTGAGGGTGCTGTGTGTGAGGGTGTTGTGTGTGAGGGTGTTGTGTGTGAGGGTGTTGTGTGTGAGGGTGTTGTGTGTGAGGGTGTTGTGTGTGAGGGTGTTGTGTGAGGGTGTGTGTGTGAGGGTGTTGTGTGTGAGGTGTTGTGTGTGAGGGTGTTGTGTGTGAGGGTGTTGTGTGTGAGGGTGTTGTGTGTGAGGGTGTTGTTGTGAGGGTGTTGTGTGTGAGGGTGTTGTGTGTGAGGGTGTTGTGTGTGAGGGTGTTGTGTGTGAGGGTGTTGTGTGTGAGGGTGGTGTGTGTGAGGGTGTTGTGTGTGAGGGTGTTGTGTGTGAGGGTGGTGTGTGTGAGGGTGTTGTGTGTGAGGGTGTTGTGTGTGAGGGTGTTGTGTGTGAGGGTGTTGTGTGTGAGGGTGTTGTGTGAGGGTGTTGTATGTGAGGGTGTTGTATGTGAGGGTGTTGTGTGTGTGAGGGTGTGGTGTGTGAGGTTGTTGTGTGTGAGGGTGTTGTGTGTGAGGGTGTTGTGTGTGAGGGTGTTGTGTGTAAGGGTGGTGTGTGTAAGGGTGTTGTGTATAACGGTGTTGTGTGTGAGGGTATTTTGTGTGAGGGTATTTTGCGTGAGGGTGTTGTGTGTGAGGGTGTTGTGTGTGAGGGGGTTGTGTGTGAGGGTGTTGTGTGTGAGGGTGTTGTGTGTGAGGTTGTTGTGTGTGAGGGTCGTGTGTGTGAGGGTCGTGTGTGTGAGGGTGGTGTGTGTGATGGTGGTGTGTGTGAGGGTGGTGTGTGTGAGGGTGTTGTGTGTAGAGGTATAGTATGTTGGTTTATTGTGTGTGGGGTTGTTGTGTGTGGGTATATTATGTGTGAGGGTGTTGTGTGTGAGGGTGTTGTGTTGTGAGGGTGTCGGGTTCCCACCGCTATCACCAATATGAGGGGGCGGTTCTGGCGCTGCCACCAATGTGAAGGCGCGGGTCTCGCGCTGCTATCACCAATGTGAGGGCGCGGGTTCCCACTCTGTATCTACACCACCCTCATCTTACTTACTTCTCTAAGTCTCACTCCTACTCAGTTCCGGCACCTATTCTTTGGTAGCATGGACATTCTTTTGGTAGCATGGTCGAGGGTCTAGGCGCGTGGGTATGGTAATTCTGGCATCAAGTCACTTGGATGGAAATAAAGGTAAAATACTGTGGGAGAAAGGAATACACCTAAAGTACTCTAAGAACAAATTTATTAATGTGCAATCAATGGGGAAAGATATTGTATTAATCATTTAACTACCAGGCCCACCTCCTGGGCTTATTGCAAACTCAGTACTTACATTCTTACTCAACATTATTGGTGTTACATTACATGGCACTCATTGTAGATTACAGTATTTCTCTCAACATATCCGTTAATAATGACACTAGTATATACAGGGGTCCACTACCCAACATGGGATAATTTTTCCATCTAATTATCCCTAACATACATGTTACAACCCTCTCTGTGGACATACACTTCCAAGGAGTAACCCAGGGTAGAGCACTGGGGCTCGCACGACCGCTGTTATTGTGAGGTAGCCAGACACATGGCGGGTCTGGGGTCTGGTCCAACGAAGCATTGGGGCACATTAATCAGGCCGCATCGGTGCCATCGTTTCGTATATGATCCCTGCTGACCATCTACTACATCCGAGGCCTTTGTTGAATGGTTGAGCGATTCAAGAATCACAATGGGATCTGGAGAAATATGGGAGCAGCGTCAGAGAACTGGGGAAACATGACAACACAAACAAACTCTCTTGTCTAGACGGCAGGCGTATTTACGTTACATTACTTCTACACTGGGTGAATGACAATTCAACTGTTAAATCATGAACACTGGTGACACTGATATTCGCTACAATTGACTGAATTAACTGAATGGCTACACAAAACATACCTGGAGACAAACGGGAGAGCAGACGTCAGGGGATGCTGTCTCTCCCTTACCAGTAGTATATATACCCCTGTATTGCCAGTGATCGCTACTCACGCAATGACAATAATTACAAACAAACTAACTGTTACTCATTCAAAGATGACCCTCAGTTGACAAAGGTCTGGCGAATTACTTGAGTTGATTTACACAGACTAATTCTGTGAGAGGTTGGAGTCATAGACCACGTTCTTTATAGACTTTATTCTAACAGCGTCAGCTGGAGACTGGCAACGGGGCGCTGCCAAAGACCAGCCCCCAACTCAACATGGGAAAACATATCGTACGATGGTACAATCTTACATCTCCCCCCCAAGTTAAAAGGAAATGACAATGCACATTTGAACTAACAAAAGGAAAACAATGCATTCATAAAAACAACAATAATGCAGGAAAAACGAGTCAAACAAAGGAAAAAAACAAAACAAAAAAAACAAAAAAAACCTCTAAACTGATTTTACATCACATACACTACACCACGTAGTCCGTCAACCAGCCCGGAGGCCTACGGCCTCTCCTGGGCCTGGCCGCGCTCGACTGTGGAGGGGCCGAGGGCGCGGGTATGGAGGGCACAGCAGAAGGGGGGCCAGGAGGCACAGCTTGGTGCACCACCGGAGTAGTAGGCACAGGTGTGGAGCCGTTTCGCAGGTGGCGTCTGTTGCGGATGGACACCCTGCCACTGCCACCCAACCTGACGGCATACTGCCTGTGAGGGCGGGCTTCCACCACTATGCCTGTCCTGTCCCAGAGCTTGGTAGCTGCGTCCTGCACACGCACCTGCGTGCCCACGACTAGGGGAGCCAGCTGGCGGGATACCTCCCTCCGCGACAGGACCCCATCCTGTGTTTCGGCCAAGCGCACCTCCCTCATACGAAGTGCCCGCCGCCAGTGCTGGTCCACCTTATAGTGCTGTCTGGCCACGGGAACGCCGTCACGGAGCTGGCGGCCGGTGGCAAGTTGGGCGGGCGACTTGTTCACCCCCCGCAGAGGCGTGTTCAGGTACTGGAGGAGGGCCTGGGATGTCCTATCGCAGTCCAGGCTACCCCCGGGCCCAGTGTTATCCCTGAGGAGCCTCTTGGCAGCCTTGACCCCAGCCTCTGCCCTGCCATTGGACTGGGGGAAGTGGGCCGACGAGAGGCGCACCTCGACCCCCCATGACTTGAGGAAATCTGTCATCTCACGGCTGGCAAGGTTGGTACCTCCATCTGTGGAGATCTGCTCAGGTACCCCCCACCTCGTGAAGTAGGCCCGCAGACTGGCGATGATTTTTCCAGAGGTGGCCTCGTTGGGGAAGTGGGCGATCTCCAGCCAACCTGTCAGTCGGTCAGCATATGCTAGGTACGTGTGGCCCTGCAGGTGGAACAAATCGGCCACCACTTGTTGAAAGGGATAGTCTGGCGCTGGGGTCAGAACCAACGACTCCGGAGGCTGGGAAGGGGCGTGGGTCTCGCAAGCAGCACACCGGGACCGATGATACTGCAGGTCACCCTCCATGCCAGGCCAATAGACAGACTGCCGGGCCCGCCTGAGCATTGAGTCGAGGCCCTGGTGCCCCACATGCAGGTTAACGGCGACCCGGTGGCGGAGGGAGTCCGGGATGACAAGGCGCACGCAGCCCTGGTCAAAGGTGTAGGTGACCAAACCCCTGACCACAGCCAACCTGTCCCTCACCGAGAAGTACGGGCGCAGACAGGCCACCTCCTGTGACTTGTGGGGGTGCCAGTCGCCCGCCAGCACCCTCGACACTAGAATCTGGTACACTGGGTCGTCCGCCGCCGCTTTGCATACTGTGTCTTCGTCCATAGTGATGCACCCATCCTGATCCAGTGCTGCGATTGTGACTGCACACACTGCAGCGCACAGGTCCTCCTCTTGGTCCATGTCCTCCGCATCAGGCGCCGCCCTGAGGGAGGGGAAGCGGGATAGAGCGTCAGCTGCACAGTTCCGCTTCCCTGGCAAGTATTTGACCGTGAATCGGTACTGCAGGGTCTTCTCCTTGAGCCTGAACAGGCGCGGATTCGCCACATCCGTGAAGGCTCTGTCCCCTAGCAAGCCAACTAAGGGGCGGTGGTCCGTCACCAGAATGAGGTTCGGGCAGCCAAGGAGGAACAGCCTGGCCTTGCGCAGGCACCACACCACAGCCAGGGCCTCCCCTTCTACTGCAGCATAACCGGCCTCGGCCGTGCTCAGATGACGGCTACCACACAGAGCCAACCGCCACCCTCCTCTGCAGCAGAAGGGCGTCTCTGGAGAGGCACAGGCACAGTATTGTTGCAGGACGACGAAGCCGATGCCCTCCCTGCTCCAATCAGTGACAGCTGCCGTAGGCCTGGATTTGTCGTAGTACACCAAGCCGTCTCTGGCCAACTGACAGATGGTGTCCTGGGCCTGGCGAAACTTGAGCCGCAGCTGGTCGTCCCAATACACCTGCTTGCCCACTGGCTTCTTGAGGAGCTCACGGAAGGGCTCCATCACAGGTGCAGTGGCAAGGAAGGGAGCCAACTGATTAACCAGGCCATGCCAGGACCTGATGTCAGTGATTGATGGCTGATCCGGCATGGGGAAGTCCTTGATGGCTGACAGACGTTGGGCAGTGGGCTGGTACAGGTCCCACCCCAGGAGGAAACCCACAAACTCAGCTTCTCTCCTGCAGAACAAGAACTTTTCTGGTTTCAGCGTGATACCTGTGCGAGCGCAGGTCTCCAGAAAATCGTAAGTGTGCCAGAACGCCCCCTTCACACTGGAGTCATAGAGGAGAGTGTCATCCACGCACTTGTACTTGCGAGGCACATCCTGAATAGCGTCGTCAAACCTCTTGGTGTAAGCATCTGACGCTGAGCAATGTCCCATGGGCGTCCTGCAGTATCGAAAACGTCCCCACGGCGTGATGAATGTGGTCAGGCGTCTACTCTCCTCCTCCAACTCCACTTGATGAAATCCCCAAAAGGCGTCGGCGACGGTTTTGAACGAGTGCACTGGCACCCCAGACACCATGTCGAATGGTGCAGGTGTGTGGTGCGTCTCCCTCAGACAGCTTGCATTGAGGCGTTGGAAGTCCACAGTGCGCCTGGGCTGACCGTTTTTCTTGGCCACCACGACCATCCTGGCGCACCACTCCGTAGCCTCACCAGCAGGCACTGGCTGGATGACTCCTCTCCTGACATCCTCCTCCAACTGGGCCTTCACTTCCGCTTCCCAGTGTTTCGGAACGGAAGCGGGTGTGTGACAGGCGTAGGGGGTCGTGCCGGGCGTCAGGTGGATACGGTGAGGGGGACCAGTCATGACTGGCAGTGGGGACCTGCTGGTGTTGAATGCGGTAGACGAGAAGTGCGTGAGTAGCCATGCCTCCAGCCTGGCCACATTCTCCTCCAAAGGAGGCAAGGGTATCTCAACTGGCCTCGGCGGGAAACGGCTGCTCTCAGGTAAACGGTTCGGAGGTAGATCGTCGGCAGTGTGCCGCTCCCCTCCATCGCCCACGGCAGCCACAGCACGTCTATGGAGCGGGAAGTCGACAGGCACCAAGTTGAGGCACTTGCAGGCCTCCAATGACAGATAGAGGGCCTTGGCTGTCTGCACGAAGTAGACCTCCTGGACGGTGGACCCCTCGTCCACACGGAGGCGGCAGGGGGCGGACCCCAGACACTTGAGCTGTTTGTTCGCCACGTCCCTTAAGCCATTACGGGCCCGAAGTTGCCCCGGACACAAACCGATGTCCCGGAGCAGGGATGCGCCTGCCACACACACCATAGCACCCGTGTCGGCTACAGCCAGCACAGGGGTGGCGGGGGAATTGCCCCCGGCCTGGGACACGAACACTTGTAACCTGGGGTGGCGGGATAGCTGGGCTGTTGCCACTGTAACAGCGCCTGACACATCCACAGGAGCACTTAGGGCTGACTTACTCCTACAACACCTTTTGAAGTGACCAACCTTACAGCAATTGCGACATGTAGCCCCACTTGCAGGGCAGTTACTTTTACCAGAGGCATGTGACACGCCGCAGTTACCACAGTGCACGCGACTGGGGTGTCGAGGTCGGGCGGCAGCTACCTCAGACTCACCGGTGACGTCGTCACCAACCGCCACTGCCTCCCCGGCTGTTCCCACCACTGCCTGGCCAGACGTACGACACAATACACCAGCATCTCTCACTGCTGCCTCAAATAACATGCATTTGTTTCTAAGCACTTCAACACTATTATAACTAGAGTACCCCTGGAAAATTTCCCTTTTCAACACTGGGTTACTCAAGCCCACCATAACTTTACGTAATAGCATGTACTCAGAGAGGTCGTTATCACAGGTGGGACATTTAAATTCACACTCCACTGCCTCTGAGAAGCATCGTTGAAAATACCTTTTCATGGGCTCCTCTTCACCTTGTTTGCTGTTGAAAAACTCGTTCCATTTCACAGCTTGGTTTGAAGATTGAAGAACCATTCCACTGATGGTGTCCAGGGCTTCTTTGGGCGAGAGCTGCTCCCACTGACCGCTGGGGTATCTTGAGTCAATCACCCTTTGGAGTGCGGGGACGCAGTTCAGGCGAATGTGGAGTGTGGCCACCAGTTGTGGCCACCCGTTCAACAGCACCCATGACTCCATGGACCGCCTCCATGTCCTAAACGCAGCTGCTGGCATTTCTGCCTCACACTTCTCTGGAGCGACAGCTGCTGAGGGCTTCATGACCGGCATAGAAGCATGACCACCGCCAGCACCTAGAGACGCCATCTGAGCCATCAATGCACTCATGGCCTGCTGCTGGGCGCGCGTGGTGTTCCCGGCCGGTGTAGAGAAGCCCTGGCGTCCCCTTGAGGGCGTCGAGAATCGTGGACGTGTAGGGGCCATGTCAGCGTTCTTGTCAGGGCTGTGATGGCGTGTCGGGCCCCGACATATCCTACTCACTGTGCGCCATGTGAGAGGTTGGAGTCATAGACCACGTTCTTTATAGACTTTATTCTAACAGCGTCAGCTGGAGACTGGCAACGGGGCGCTGCCAAAGACCAGCCCCCAACTCAACATGGGAAAACATATCGTACGATGGTACAATCTTACAAATTCAAGATTGAGCTTCCCAGGAGAAAGTGGAATAACAACGCATTGACAACTGTCTTCACAAAGGGGGGCCTTACTAGGAGGGATCACGAGGGTAAACACGCTCCTTCTAGGGGTCGCTTACTCACTCATGTTTTGCGGGCGTGGAGTTTAATAAGAATCATTAGTTAAATAGATAAGCACTCAACGTGACCATGACAGTGTGTTTGAGTGGTATAGCATGCGATGTTGTTGCCTGTGGAGGTGTAGTATGTTGGGGTAATGTGTGGGGTATATTATGTGTTAGGATGTAGTGTGTGGGGGTAGAGTATGTATGAGAGTGTAGTGTGTGAGGGTGTTGTTGTCGGGTGTGTTGTGTGTGGGAGGTGTAGTATTTTGGGGGTATTGTGAGGGGTGTTGTATACCTTAAATAAATTCACTCCTAGGTGTCCCTAGGCCGGCCATCCTCCTTACACGAAGGGCATCCATTATATAGTATACAAGTGTAGGGTGTAGTTTGAGAGGTTTAGTATACAGGTGTAAGGTGTAGTGTGTGAGGATGTAGTATACAAGTGTAAGACGTAGTGTATGAGGGTGTTGTATTCAGGACTAAGGTGTAGTGTTTGGGGGTAGAGTGTAGGTGAGAGTGTAGTATGTGAGGGTGTTGAGTGTGGGTGTGATGTGTTGAGGTGTAGTATGTTGGGGTATTGTGTGGGGGTATTGTATGTGAGGGTACTGTGCTTGGGGATGTAGTATGTAGGGTGCAGTGTATGTTGGCGTAATGTGTGTGGATGTAGTGTGTGGGTGAAATAGTATAGCGGTGTAAAGTGTACTGTAGGGGGGTGCAGGGTGTAGGATGTGTAGTGTGAGGGAGTGTAGTGTGTTGGAAGTGTATTGTGAGAGGGTATAGTGTGCGGGAGATTAGTGAGTGAGGTGCAGTATACAGGTGTTAAGCATAGTGTGGGGGGTCTAGGACAACTGGCCGCCGCCATCTGGCCGCAGCCCAACTGGCCGCGGGAAACTCGCCGCGGCCGACTGGCCGCCATATGGAACTTTTTGTTGACAAAATTGATGAAAGTGTGATAAAAAAAAAGAGGATTAAAATTTCTTTATGAAGTACTTTATTGGAATAAAATAATAAAAGATACATATGCAAAAATCTATGAAAAGTTATGTTGTTAGTAAAATTATTGTTGGTAAAAACTAAGCATGCTAAAATGTCTTTATTGATTAAAAAAAAAACAAGATTCAACTGCAAAAATCTATGAAAAATTATGGGCAATTCCCCTAATATATTCTACAAGATTTCGACTCTCAAATGTACTGACAATTGCTTTAATTCTTTCATCTGCTTGTCTGTATTTCTTCAACTTGACAGGTGGCTCTTGCCCTGCGATCAGCTGCTCGTAATATAGGTCTCTTCCACGTTGGACTATTTTCAAACCATCAATAAATTTCCAAACAGTAGGATGTTGCATTCCAAGTTCATTTTGCAGTCTTCGATGAGCAGCTTCTGCGTGATTGTTTGTCCTGTCTTCGTCATTTAAGGAGCGTTCATAAACGTTCCACATTTCCTGTGGAAAAAGTGGAGCACGTCTGCCATTACCCCTTCTGTTTCTTCTGCCAACATAGTTGTCCTCAAACCAATCAAGAAGTACTTGTAGTTCATCTGGTAGCTCATCAGCGAGATTTTCAATTGCTTCAGTCATATATTCCACTGGTACAAATGCCAGGGCACTGATCATTTTAGCTCTCAAAGCAAAATCTGCATCATTATTGTATTGTCTAAAAAGTCCAAAGGATGTAAGTCTTTTATGTAAATTTTGTGTCAGATGAAAAAAACATCCCCTAATTTCAGCAGTTGGAAAATGTTCCTGAAGACTTTTGAAATTTGCCACCTCAAAATCACAGTAGATTGCTTCAGGATGGCATTCGGGTTGAATTTCTAGAATCATACTAAATAATTTGTCATAGGTGGAACGTAATTTATTTGGAAGTAGGGCATATAGGACTGGATGAATACCTCCATGCATTTCTGCAAGAATGACAAACACCTGGGAAAAAAGGGGAGGTGTAATTTTGAACGTTCCATCAACAAAGAATTTTTTGGATTCCTTCAGTAAAGTTTTATTTCTTTGCCTTCCGAATATAATAATTCTGCATGTCGCATCACCACTGTCACCAAGAAGAAAATTTTCTGATTCATAAGTTCGAAAATCACCATCAATCACCAGGTTTTCTAGATTAGTAGGATTAGCAGGATATGCTCTGACCTCCTTTCTTTTCCTTCGCACAAGTTTGCGTAGAGCACCGTGAGTGGGCAGGACTCCTTGACATGCTTGTGTCAGATTTCCTACACATTCGTTGATAACTTGATTAGTTTGTTCCACTGCGCAACTGCTTAAATTGATATTTCCTATCGGTTTTTACGAGTGAAAATCTCGAATACATTCAGAGGTTGAAGCTATATACTCGGGTAGCCCTGAAAACATTCTTAGTCAAATCAATATTTAAATATTCGAACTGTTGTCATTTTTTTAACTTCTACTAAATCTTACTTTTTTATATTTCTTTGTTCATAGTATTATCCTTGTATTTTTCATTCAAGATTTAATACATCTGTGAGGATTCTTTCAAGTTCTCTTATCTAAGTTTCTCTTATTTTATTTTTTAGTACATAGTTTTACTGTTTTTTTGTATGTTGAATTCAGAATTGACTTGTTTTTTAATCATTCGAGAATCAATCGTTCGCTGGTGGGGGTTTAAGGAGCTGCCTTGAGAGCGCAAAATTAGGCGTTTGCAGTTTACCCCCAGTCCGCGGCGGCCAGTCGGCCGCGGCGAGTTTCCCGCGGCCAGTTGGGCTGCGGCCAGATGGCGGCGGCCAGTTGTCCCATTCCCTAGTGTGGGGGGGGGGGTGTAGTGTGTAGCGGCGAATTGTGTAGGAGCGTTGTGGGGGGGGGGGTGTAATTTACAGGTGAAGGGTGTAGTGTGTTGAGGTGTAGTATCTGGGAGTGTAGTATACAGATGCAAGGTGCAGTATGTGGGGTGTAGTATTCAGGTTTAAAGTGGAGTGTATTGGGGTATAGTATGCAGATGAAAGATACACTGTGTGGGGGTGTCGTACACAGGAGTAAGATGTAGTATGTAAGGGTGTAGTGTGTAGGAGCGTAGTGTATAAGGGTGTAGTGTATGGGGGTATAGTGTGTCGAAGTGACTGTAATTTCAAGATTGGATATCATTTGGCGACATCTATTTGGCTTTGAGGTTTTCGCATTAATGTACTGTAGTATGTGTTCTGCATCTTGTTTGATGGCAGACGTAATGACACTAAAATAATGATGGAGGCAGAGAGCAGTAACAAACTGTTCCCTGGCATGATCAAGAAGGAGCATTCCTCTGTATGCAGTGAGCCAGGAGGGATATACCTGTGGCATTTTGTTCCTGAGGAGGCGACAGAGGAAAGAACGCATGCAGGTGTGATTGCAAACAATCTGGTGGAATGGCCGAAGGAGAGAGGAGCTGACCAGTCCCTCCAGGCAATAGGAGGGGATTCCACTTATGTAAACACTGGGTGGGAGGGAGGAGTAATGCACTATGTGGAGGTCAAGCTGGGCAGGAGGCTAGTCTGGCTAGTATGTGACCTCCATACTGGGGAGTTGAGCCTGAGACACCTCATCATCAGCTTGGATGGCCCCACACTCAGCAACAACAGGTGGAGTGGCAAGATTGGCGAGATACTGGACACTTCTACAGAGCTAGAGATAGATCCCAAGTTTGCCAAGATCTGTGTGGGGCCTCCTCTGATACAGCTGAGTGTAGGGGCTCACTGAGCCATGTGGGTGTTCGGGTATTCAGTTCTAACCACAGGAGTGAACACAAACACCTGTAGAGTTCTGTAGGTTCTATTTAACGGAAGTATACAGGAGTGCGCTTACAAGCGCAGGTAGTCCCTACACTCCTATATGGGTCAACTGACCTCTCCTTGACCTCTCAGGCGACATGTGGCAAGTGGTACATTAGCACCTTCCAGATGTCGCCAGGCACATTATCTAAGCGTGTGGTGACATGAAACAGGGGCATTGCCACACGCTACTGACTAGATAGGTAATGTATATAAATGGGTTACATACATAGTATACATACAACATACATAATATACATACACTGAGTAAAGAGGTTGTGAGGGACCTCTCTACAGACCAGTCCTATGGCTACAGGATTGTCCAGACTGGAGAGCTGCCCCACAACTTGACCATGCTGGACCAGCACTGAGGATGTGCAGACTGTGGGTTTCTAAGCATGGACTGAAGGGGAAGCACAAGAAGAATTTCAAGCTAATAGTGGAGTTCATAGAGGGGGTGTACTTGCCTAACTGGTACAACATCAAAGTCAACCACAACTGGGTGGAGTGGCCCAGGATAAGAGGAAAGAGGCAGTGGACAGGATACTGAAATTGAGGGGGGAGGGAGATGAGGAGACACAGATTGGTGACAACTCTGTCAGGCCCAGGAGAACACCTGACATAAACCCAGATGCCACCAAGCTATCAGAGCTAATAGACTGGACCACTGGGGTCACTGAACCTCCCCTCACCTGTTCCCTCACCACAGTTCAAGTCAAGCAGTTTGTGCACAGGCCTATGGAGGTGCCAGACTGGCCTTCACGTACTCAGAGTGTAGAGAGGTGTGTCAAACTGGTCACAGAGACAGCTGCCCATGTTTACAGTCACGAGAAAGGGGATGGGATGATCAAGTCCCAATAGGTGAGCAGACTTCTGATGTCTAGGAACAGGAGCAAGCAGGACCTGGCCTCTCTCACCAAGTTCAAGAGGTGAAGAGTATAGTATGTGAGCATATGTATGTAAGTGTGTACATGTCTGTGCATAGTGTTTGCATTGTGTGGCCGCTTTTGTAAATCTCGTTTGCTCGCGATTATTACTACATGGAGGAAAGTAAAAAACCTCGTTACCTAATGTCAAACATTACTAAATAAAACTGCAAATACGATTTTCCAGTGTCTCATTTCAGTACAATGGCGATAAATAGCAACAGGAAAATTTAGCATTTTGGTCCTAAAACCCAAAATTTAAAATGGAAATTTATGTAGGTAGGTTACCTCTAACCTCAAAATCAAGGTTATTCCTGAAATCTACACATAAAAATGCATCATTTGATGACCCGCCGTCAGAAAAATTGCTAAAGTTGCACTTCGACCTGTCACTTGCCTGAGAGCTTGGGAACTCGCATAGCGTGAGGCACATGTTTACGCCTACATTTCATACAAGCTATTAACTTGTTAATTGTACTTATATTTTTATTGTTCTTAGTTACTTCGGTTAATTATATATTTATGTATGTTATTAATATGCATCATTGTCTTACTCTGTTAAGTCCACTCAATAGTAGTATATTAATTAATTATGTAAAATATCCAGCAAATGTCCTGGATCACGTGATATGAGACGCTCTCCTCGGAGTGCCCACGCCTCCCCAGTAGCGAAAAACCGTGGCATATGGTAGACGTGTCCATTCGTTCTCTAGCCTTGACCCTTGTCTAGTGCCTTGTCCCTGATAGGTATTAGTGACACGTTTAGTTAGGCCTAGGAAGGGATCC
This sequence comes from Homarus gammarus, assembly GCA_958450375.1. Lineage (NCBI taxonomy): Eukaryota > Metazoa > Arthropoda > Malacostraca > Decapoda > Nephropidae > Homarus > Homarus gammarus. Next base: position 463,617 of record CAUDMG010002746.1, on the reverse strand, counting down.
TGGTGGTAAGGAATCTCCTGTTCGGTGGGAAATAATCATTTTGTAGTGATTGTTGTATATATATATATATATTTCGTATGTCTGTGTAATATAGTAATGTTAAGTAATATTCGTTTGGTCTAACTCCTTAACGGTGCATTTTCGCCCTTCCGGCATCACTCTTATTTTATTATACAATTACTTATTCCCTTAAATTCATGTTTGCTAGTCATTACTCCCTTTAGAACATAAATTGAATTAATTAATTATCTTCCCTTTTGTGATTCACTTATTTCAACTGTTCTTACTTATTCAAGTACATTTAGTTGAGTAGGTTTTTGGTGAGGATAATTATTGCCGTGTTCCCTATTTGTACCATTATTTGTTAATAACTTGGGGTAGGATTCACTCCCCATGTATAAAGGGTAGTGGGATCGCGACAGACCCCTGAAATTGACACACCCCGGAAGTTGGCATCCGGTAAGGTATAGTGTGTAGGATATATTGCTTGGGGGTGAAGTGTGTGGGGGTGTAATGTGTTGGTTTGTAGTGTATGGGATTTGTAGTGTGTGTAGGGGTAGTATACAAGTGTGAGGAGTATTGTTTGGGAGAGTAGTATTCAGGTGTAGAGTGTAGTGTGTAGCAGTGTAGCATACAGGTATTAGGTGTAGTGTGTATGGGGGATGGCACAAAGACCCACTAGCATGTGGACACGTCCTGGTACCTATTAACAACTGTCCCACTACCTTGCAGATTAACCTTGGTAGGTATAAGGCTAAGGGAGTAAACCCCGAATTAAAAATCTGCAGTGCAGCCACACATCGGGCAGAAATTCTTACAGAGCTCCAATAAAACCCCAACGGTAGTATAGGCAGAAGAAGTGACCAACATGGGAACCCAATGACTACACCGGCGGATGAAGGCTATGCATGATGACAGGCTACTAAAGCGAAAACTCAACAATCTGGGGTATCAGCAGTCCATTGCAACTCTCTCTCTCTCCCTGCTCGTTGCAACTATTTGCACCATTAGATCAGGAAAAGCGAGAGGCAAGATGTGTGGCTGTGACCAGTGCTTCTGTCTCACCACATAAATCAACTCACGTGCAGCCATCGTCCAGCCTAATGTACCTCTCATCATAGTCAAACCAATATCCCCCAAAAGTCATACGGCGATATATGAGTGCCGACGGGACAAGCAGAGATGACTGCCAGGAGTCTCTAGTCACAACTCTGCACATGGGCGGCACAGATAAGAAGATCGTTTATGCACTGGTATCTAAGCAGCAGTGCAATCCAGTCCTGTCTGTGCGACTGAGCAGCTCTTTCCAGAAGCCACTCTGCTCACCCCACATGGGAGAGTGCTAGAAACGGTGCCCTAAACATAGCCTGCCTAAAGAACCAACCTAAACTAAACAACCTCTTATGGTTGCTGCATGGAATATCAGGACCCTTCTGGATACTGGCACAAATGAACGTCCTGAAAGAAGAGCTGGCTAGGTATAACATCTACATAGCAGCCATTAGTGAGCCCCAGTTCCCAGACGAGGGTCGACTGACAGAACGGGATTCTGGCTATACCTTCTTCTGGAAAGGTGTGCCTACTGCAGAAAGAAAAAGCATTCCCCAATCCATCCTACATAGGCTAAATGAAATGCCTGTTGGGATCAACGAGCGCCTCTTGATGCTCAGATTCCCACTGAATCACTCACGTCATGCCTTCTTCATCAGTACATGCGCCCCAACACTGGATGCAGAGGATGACATCAAGGAGGCCTTTTACGCCGACCTTGACAGAGTGCTAACCTCCATCCCCAGGGAAGACAAAGTTGTGCTTTTAGGTGACTTCAATACCAGAACTGACAGGGATGCTGATATATGGCAGGGAATCAAAGAGAGAAATGAGGTAGGCAAGTGTAATCCCAACAGCCAACTCCTCAGCAAGTGGGCTGCACACATCCTCACTTTCACCAACACCTTGTTTAGGCAGGCCGACAAGTTCAAGAGTTCTTGGCAACACCAACAATCCAAACATTGTCATCTTATTGACTCCACCATTGTCAGAAAACGATATCGCCAAGATGTCCTCGTCACCCAAGCAATGCGTAGCTCAGACCACTGTGATACAGAATATCAGGTACTCAGAGCCAAAACCTCCCTTTAAGTTTCCCCAAAGCAGAGAAGGCAACATGCCTCCAGAAGAGGTTTTATCACAAAGTGACTGGAGGATCTAGTGGTAACTCAATCTTTCAGAAAGCAGCTCAACAATGGGCTGATAAAAACCCGACAACAAACAACCAAAATCCCAGTTCCAAATGGGGTCCCATCAAAGCTGTCATAACAAAAACCTGCAACGAGACACTCGGCCTGATCAAAAGAAAACACTAGGATTGTTTTGATAAATATGGCCCAGATATCAAAGTACTCATCAATAGTAAACGTGCTGCTCTCACTGATTCGCAGAACAACCCTAAGTCTCGGACAACGAGAAAAATGCAAACATTTGCGGATCAACACAAGATGTGTGAATTTTTCAATTATGCTAAAACAATATATGGCCCAACTACTCATGGCGTGGCCTCCCACCACTCATCCGAGGGTAATTCCCTAATTAAAGACTAAGAAGGCATCCGTCAGCACTGGACAGAGTAATACCATGCCTTGATCAACCAAAACACTGATGTGGATGTCCTGACTACCCAGCAGGTTCCCCAACGCCCAGAGCTGACCCACCTCAGCTATCATCCATCCCTGGATGAGATAGCTACTGCCATCAAGTTGATGAAAAATAACAAAGCCACAGTGCCTGATGTAATCTCAGCCGAGGTGTAAAAAGCAGGAGGACCTCTGCTTACCAGATGTCTCCACTCTCTCCTGGAAAATATGTGGGAGAAGGAGGAAATCCCCAAGATCTTAAAGACGCCTCAAACATCAATATTTATAAGAACACGGGAGACCAATCAGACTGTGGTAACTACTTTAGACCATCACGTGGCACCACTGACATGATCTTTGCGGCCCACCAGATACCTGAAAAAGTGCAGAGAACAGCATCCTGACTTGTACCTGGCCTTCATTGACCTTACTAAGGTCTTCGACTCGGTCAACAAGGGAGCCCTAAGTCGTTTCGGCTGCCCACCAAAATTCATTGCCATTGTAAGGCTACTCCACGATGACATGAACGGCAGTGTCCTACACAATGGCACTCAGTCTGAGTTCTTCCCCATCCAAACGGGAATAAATCAAGGATGTGTACTGCAACCAAATCTCTTTTCCATGAATTAGCCCCTGTCTAACAGACAGTAATACTTATATAAATGTGGGTTATATACATTAGATTTTTATAATAACATCACCCATGGTAACTTTCCTATGAGATGGTGAGTAGTCATCAACTGGACATGTGACTGCATATTCCTACTGTGCCCTCACACCTTGACAGTCATCAATTAAGTAGCTGGAGAGAAGACCATTTGGGTTTGAAAACTTAACCCATAAACGGCCTCCAAAAGATCCTGAACACCTACGCAGATGCATATGCACACCTCAGCCTTGAGGTGAATGCACATAAAACTTGTTACGACCCTTGGCCTCATAGGGTGTAACAATATCCCCAATTCACAAATTCATCTTCGTACTATAGGTCCAGGAATAGATCCCACCAAATTTTCACCTCATTACTATTGGGTACAAAATATTTTAACAAACAAACAAACAATAAAACAAGTATATCCGTATGTACAAAAATAAATAAATACAAATTCAATCTAAACAAATAAACTACTCAACCGAGTGACAAAATAACGAACATCAAAGTACTGATTAAACACTTATTTAGTCTAGACATTACCCTGAACAATGTGGTTATCCAACACACGTAACTCATAAACAAGTAAGTTATTTACCGTTGAATTCTAAAATGTGACTACCCACAGTCTCACATATAAATCACTATATAATACTTGGTGTTCTTAAAAATCGAGCAAGGTTAACACAGTATACCACAAGAAATATACAATAGGATAGGAGATACTTATCTTACAAATTCCAGCCCAATACTAAAGCCACCCGGCTCTGACAGGTAAAACTAAGCAAGTAGAGGTGGGCGGAAATGACGTCATAAACAAAAGACGTCCAAGTTGCGAATCCACAAATAGCTATCAAACGCTCACTCATTCAATAGTATTCGAGACTAATACAATAAACATTACTTTGTTTTACCTAACACATTGGAACTAATGTTACTACATTTCAAGTATAACATATAATATCTAAATTTTAACTGCTTCAGTGTGTACACAACGAATCAGTCGAAGTTCATATGCCAACCGGTAATCTATTCATTGGTTCTTATTCCGACACTCGTAACAAACTCATATTCTCTTTCAGCCTGCCCCTGTCTCAACCCCCCCCCCCCCACCATAAATCCAGCTTCTTTTTTATATTTAAGGGAATAGCCCACCTAGGCACAGGTCATCGACCCACAGCAGACCTGGGGGACGAAAAGCTTAACGGTTATCCACATCCAGTACCTTGGCGTCCACTTGTCCACCACCAAGGACATCGATGAAGAATTTCAACATCGGATCACATATGCATCTCTAGTCTTTGGCAGACTCCGTACCCATGTCTTCAGCTGTAGGGAGCTGAAATTATCTACAAAGCTGCATGTATATCGAGCAGTGGTCCTCCCACCCTGCTGTTTGGCAGCGAGACATGGGTCACATACAGGAGACACCAAGAGGCACTTGAAAACCTTCACCAACGTAGTCTAGGTTCCATCCACCGCATTCGCTGGGAAGACAAGAGAACAAATGCCAGTATTCTCGCTGACTCCAACTGTAGGAGCATTGATGCTACCTTTATCAATGAACAACTACGTTGGACTGGTCATGTTACCAGCATAGACTACCAAAGCAGCAACTTTACAGTCACCTAACGAATGATAAACGTAATGCTAGCGGACAATGGACATGGTATAAGGACAGTCTTAAGACAAACCTGAAAAAGAGCCAAATCGACCCCCTCATCTGGGAGATGAACACTCCACACTGTAACACTTAGAGGAGCACCACACGAGAAGGTGTCAATACTTTCGAGTTAGCCCTACTGCATAAGTGTCGTCCCTTATCAGCCTCTCGAGTCACCTCAAAATTCACCAATGAAGGTGATATCCTTTATAACTCATATCATTGTATCATAGCTGTATGATCGCCATAGTTGAGTCCGAGTGACAGCAAATTAGTTGTAGTAGTATGTGGCAGTGTTGTGAGTGGAGGTGTAGTATACAGGTGTAAGGTGTAGTGTATGGTGTAATGGTCAGCATGTGGTGCCTTGCAAGCGAGCGGACCTGGGTTTGATCCCCGGGCAGGATGAAACTATGGGCAAGTTTCTTTACGACATCTGTCTCTGTCTACCTAACAGTAACTGGAAACCTGGATGTTAATCGATTTGCGGATGGTATTCCAGGGTAATGGTTAGCCAGTGCAGTTGGCGAGTTGTACGGTATTATCGTACTTTTCCTTGACACTGGGTCATGCAGCTCGTTAACTCAGGCTGTGGTTGTTGTGTTGGCGACAGCTTCTACACCTTAAACAAATTCACGCCGAGGTGGCCCTTGGGCCAGCCATCCTTGTTACACAAGGAGTAACCATTATTTATTAGTATACAGCTGTAAGGTGTAGTGTGTGGGGGTGCAGTAGACAGATGTAAGGTCATCTTCAGCTTCCCGTTCTTCGTTTTCTTCCTTTTCTGTTTCTGTCCATTTCCCTTCATCATCATCGTCTCCCTCCGCATCCTCCACAGGTCGTGGACTCTCATTTTCACCCTGATTTCAGAGATAGTGGGGACAGTGGCCTTCCTATACACATCCAGTACCTTCTCAGTCACCTTGTTGGTGGCATCCATATAATCAAAAGCATTTGTTCTTCTCCTTAACCTCTCGTTTTCTGCTTCATAAGCCAGGGCACTTCCAACTTCCTTGTTCAGAGGCAACTTGTTAGATGGCAGAGGCATCCGAACCCCGAACACCTTATCGTTACCCTGGCGCAGCTGAGTGTTGCTAATCTTAGGACGACCCATCTTGGTGGCGGCCCTTTGAACTAACTGCAAAACAACACAGAAAAAACAACTTTCAGCACTTCAATATCACCACTTATTGAACAATATTTTATTCAAAAGTACGGACTGAGATTTTGTCCTTAACTGTCCAAGTCAAGCTACTTGGGCTGAATTCGTTGATCAGTCCTGGGACGAATATTACCAACGGCGTGAATAGATTCCGTGGAATAAATTCAGGGCATTGCCGTCCAGGGAGCCTCAACAAACTCTGTAAATATTGCCTTTGGCCTGCCATTGGCACATATACGGAGTTTGGTAATGTTCCATGAGCGGGAATGTCCTGAATTCATTCCACGGAATCTATCCACGCCGTTGGTAATATTGGGCCCTGGTTTTCGAAATATACGTATGTGGTGACTTGCAGCAAAAATATCGGCATAATTTGTAGCGCATTGAGTTGTAAAACAATAGCATATTATGAACCAGTGTACACAGTAGTCGAATAATCCAATTCAATAACTTGATTTTAACAGGTTGTGCCACATTGCCAGTCCCTTTATTTTTTACAGTTTTTTTCGCGTTTTTCATGCCAAACCCAAAAGTATCCACAAACCTTTTAATGCAATGATGTAAAAAACTCAAACATATTCGGAATTAGCGTGGCCGATAGACAAATAATCCAACCCAAGCAATTAGATTTTGAAAACTTTTGCAAAACTGTCACTCTCTAGTGTGTAGTATACAAGTGTAAGGTGTAGTGTGGTAGGATGTAATATACGAGTGTGTATTATGGAGTGTGTAGGGGTAAAGTGTGTGGGGATGTAGTGAATGGGATTTGAATTTGAATTTTGAATTTTGCCGCAGACGGCTGCTAGTTTATTGTGCACCCCTAACTCGTCCTGTTGGCGGTAGCGCATAAAGATTACAGAGTATAGACCACAAAGGGTGTTTATCAGACTCCAGTGATTTTGATATTATGGTAATGAGTGTTAAAGAGTAAATGTGTTGTTTAATGGTAGACCCTGCTGCTACATAGAATCACAAAAATTGTGACCAAGTCCCAGGTTGCTGAACTGACTTTCTACCTCATTTACACACAATTGCAGGGTTTCAATTGTTTCTCTTACTTTGACTACACAACATACATATATTGTTTCTTACTATTATTTTTTGTTATGGCCTTTATTATTATTTGTATTATTATTGTTATTATTATTATTATTATTATTATAATTATTATTATTATTATTATTATTATTATTATTATTATTATTATTATTATTATTATTATTATTTCGCCCCAGACCCTGATGTGCCCTGGTAGGCTAATCCCGTAAAAAAAAAAAAAAATCCAGTACATTGTTTGCTTAAGTCGGTACATAGAATTTTGATTAGGTACTAGATGCGATGTGTGGATACAGCCTTCTTAAACCAGGCTCGAAACAAGGCAATCAAAGAGCTTGGGGTTCTTATAAAGAAGTGTTAGTTACAAGACTAGCGAGGTTATCCTGAAACTATATCTTGCGCTTGTAAGACCTCACTTGGATTATGCGGTTCAGTTCTGGTCACCGTACTACAGAATGGATATATAATCCCTAAAAAGAATTCAAAGGAGAATGACAAGACTAATCACGGGCATTAGGAACTTTGAGTACAGAGACAGGTTAAAGGATCTTAATATTCACTCCCTCGAGAGACGTAGAATGAGGGCCGATATGATCGATGAGTATAAATGGAAGTCAGGGCTAAACAAAGGTGATATAACAAAGGTACTTAAACTATCCAAGCAGACAAATTTAGAATTAGGCGTGAGATAGGTAAACATTGGTTTGGAAATAAAGTAGTGGATGAGTGGAACAAGTTACCAAGCATCATCATTAACTCACATACCCTGGATAGCTTCAAACATAGGTTAAATGGATATATGAGCGATAGGGGTTGGGTGTAAATGGGACTGCCCAGTATGGGCCAATAGGCCCGCTGCAGTTTCCTCTATTCTTATGTTCTTATGCTCTTTGTATAGAAGCTATATCTTGACATCAGAGATAAGGTGCTGTGCCATTGCATACACAGTGTGCTTGGATCTATCTCCATAATGGTTCTATTTTTTCACAGTCTAAGAAGTAGTGTTGGGGTGTATAGCCACATGTCTGGCCGCACACTTTATATTTAGTTTTGTTCACATATTCCTGAAGGGCATACTGCCAGAGGTACTTATATCTTAACCTTAGTCTAGTGGTTACATCTTGTAATCTAGTAATCTTGTTACTTGCTCCATATACATATTTTATTTGATACATCTCATCGTGGTAAGCAATGGATTGGCTAGTGGCTGTTTGCACCTGTCTACTGGTTTCAAATTCATCAGTAACCTCTTTTCTGAATACAATTTTTAAAGTTCTGTTTGACAGTCCTAGATTGTACTCAACATTGTCATTGTTGGACGCGAGTTTAGCTAAGGCATCAACCCTATCATGTTCAATAATGTCTATGTGAGAGGGGATCCACAGCAGCTTGATCCAGATAACCCCGTCAACAAGACACATATGCTTGTGTCTGGCTTCAGAGACAAGCGGGTGATAATATGAGTTTAGGGTATCAAGAGCAAGTAGTGAGGATAAGGAGTCAACGATGATGAGACTGTCAGTGGCAGTGTCTTCAACAAGTTTCAGGGATGTGCAGTGTGTGGGGGTGTAGTGTACAGGTGTAAGGTGTAGTGGGTAGAGTATAGTATACAGGGGTGTAAGGTGTAGTGTGAGGGTGTAAGTGGTTTAGATGCCTTGCGTGGAACAAAGTTATCGGAAATCTTTCAATAACCTGACACGTAACTCCATAAGACCGTTGGTGTGACGCCTCAACTTGACACTCCAGCGGCTCTCACACACCTACGAGAGAAAAGAGGTGGAAATATCTAATTAATGTACAAAATTTGGGATTAAACACCTGAGTAATTATGCAAGAGAGATAGAGCAGGTGGATTTAATCTAATTTGCATATATAACTTTGTCTCAAACACCTGAATGTTTTGTACACAAGAGTTAAACAGGTTAATCTAAACCAATTAACCTACATAATTCTAAATCAAATACCTGAGTAATTATACATAAAGATATATCACAGGTAACTCCGTCTAAATTAATAATGATATCGAGATTTAATTCAAACACCTGAGACATTAAGCAATTACAAGTTGTCTTAAATCCAATAATAAAGAGAACTTAAGATACCTAAAGAAAAGTTGAATTGCGGTAAGAATTAAAACTAAAGTTACAGGTTGACGACCTGGCTTGTCCTCCCAAGACTGTATCATTAAAAAAAGTTTTTTGGCGTTTGAACTCTACCTGATTAATTAACATTTCTACCAAACTTTATTATTAACTTTATTAACGTAAACCTACCCGGTGCTCTCACGCCTCTCACCTGTATTGCGGAAGATAACCTGTAGACAAGGCGCATGTCAAAGTTACTTTAATTCTTAGTTTACCTAAATCTTAAAATTTTAAGTTATCTTTACCATTTTGTCTCTAAAAGCTTTTTCATTTTAGGCAGTTGTTAATTTTCACTGTAGTTTTAGTTACCAATTTCTTCGGTGGTTTAATTGAATATTTAACAACACTAACACGGTTGATATGACAACTCTCAACACAGTATAAATAGCAGGAAAGCAAAAATATGCAAGCGTTTTATATAAAATTATCTATTCAAAATTATCACTAAACACATGATTTTTTTTTCTTCCTTTCTTTTACGGGGAATAGCCCACCACGAAGATGCCGGAATCCAGCTTTTTGAAGTGAGACAGATTGTAAGAGGCAGAGCATTCCACAATTTGACTGTGTGAGGAAAGTATGATGTACTACAACGGGTTATTCTAGTGTGACCGACATCCACACAGAAACGTCACCAATACCAAACAGTTATCAATCATCAAAATAATCGAATTAGTATAAGGGTGAAAATTAATACTCAGCTGCACTGATACTCTATGCATATCAAGCAGGCCGGTAGATCCAGGTAGCACGCTGGCAGGGTGTAGTCCCACAGTACGTTCACCACATACACACACGCAGGATCGGCAAGGGAGAACGAGAGCCGTTGAATGTCTGGGAGACTGACACGTGACCCAGGGTTAAGGTAGATTTCGCCTTATATGGCGCTCACAACACGGGGGGGATATTTTTACACCAATAGGCAACGAGCTTCGACTCTGCTGACCATCTATAGTTAACTCGCGGTTAAGTTCGTAGTGTGCCGAGTATGTAGAGGCGAGATTAATGTATATGTACAGGGGAGAGTGACCCTTCATGTTACACCTGTCACCAAATATGCACTGAATATACATAAAAAAAAAAACATACTTGAAAAGGAAGAGGCAGAAAGGGACAATAAAAGTGAATACGCAGAGAGCTGAAAGGTGAAAGAAGGAGAGCATAAACTAAAGAAAGATAAAGACAGACAGAACGAGAGAGAGAAAGATAAAGAGGGAGAGAGAGAGAGTGAGAGAGAGAGAGGGGGGGTGGGATATATACGATGCATGATAGATTACTTTAAATTAAAACTTTGTTTAACGTCATCAATTAGATGGGTTCCAACACCACCAGTTAGACAGATTCTTAACACCATCAATTAGACAGATTCTTACATCACCAATTAGATAGGTTCTTGCATCACCAGTTAGAGAGATGCTTACATCACCAGTTACACGGGTTTTTACACCATGAATTCGGGGTAATTTTTTATGTACAAGGCGTTGATAGTATACAGATATAAGAAAAATTTTTCTCGACTAAACCTTAGCAATATTCATTCCACTCTCTCTCTCTCTCTCTCTCTCTCTCTCTCTCTCTCTCTCTCTCTCTCTCTCTCTTGATATCATCTACACAAGGTATTCGTCAGTCTTTTTCATAGCTCAGAATACGTTGTGTTCCTTCTCTTTGGTGTTCATTTTTTTACCTTGTGGTATTAGTATCTTCCCGGTTGGTGTAGCTGTGTCCACCTCTTTGTTGACAGGGAGAGCCTACCTTCCTCTCCCCTCTATCCTTACTGACGCCTGAGGTGATACTGGCTATATTTTCCACTCAGCCTCTATCTTAGCTCCTCTAGCATCCCTCTAAGGCCCATCAAGCCCCCTTCGAGCCGCTTCCAATCCCCCATGGCCCCTTCAGCCCAACCAAGCCACTCCCCTCCCCCCCCACCTTTCCACCACTACATCCTTATCTCCGGGTCACGTTCTGGTCCTATACGGTAATATCACTGATAGGTGAGATAAAAGCACATGGCTCAGACTCTCAAAGATTCACTGAGGAATGAATATATGATTCCAGTTCGGATAGAGTCTCATAGTTATAGTGACGCCATTTGTGTCACACTCTTCGTAATGTAGCTTAATTTAGGCAGTTAGATATGTTCACAAGATCTCCTCACCTCACATTATTTGTGTTGTGGTTGTGTGTACACCGCCACATGTTTTATCACAAGAGCACAAGACAATTATCCTCAACAGTACACAAAACAACGGCCACTTATATTATAAAGCAATTTATAAACAGAGAGAGACAAACAACTTGACTCTCTCTCTCTCTCTCTCTCTCTCTCTCTCTCTCTCTCTCTCTCTCTCTCTCTCTCTTCAGTTTGCTCTCCCCGCACCTCAGTTTAACAACAAATCCTCGCCTCTTGCAACACTGATGGTACAGCTTCTCTGATTGATGATCACACAGGCAGCTCTTGTTATTCACCAACCAATAGTGGACGGTCCCTGGGTTGATGTGTGTGTGTGTGTGTGTGTGTGTGTGTGTGTGTGACCATCCAACATGTCCTGTAGTCTTTCACCATCACTGTGCTGTGGGAACTACCTGACGCCAGACGCCTTCATGAACAAAACTTCATAATTTCATGATCACCTAAGCCCTTGGGCTTCTATAGAAGTGTTAACATATTCTCTCTCTCTCTCTCTCTCTCTCTCTCTCTCTCTCTCTCTCTCTCTCTCTCTCTCTCTCTCTCTCTCAGGTATTAGTGGACAGTAGAGGCTCACAAGAGCTTCCTTTCATGACTCATTTACCTAGTGAGGAGGCAGCTGAGATAATTAATAACCACTTTGCTACCATATGTCATACCCTACCCAGTCTTGACCTCACTCTCCTCCCGGCTTACTTACCTTCCCCCTCCCCCCCTCCCAGTGTTCAACCATTTGAAATTGCCAACAAACTCCTGAAATTTAAATCCAAACGCTCCACAACCCCAATTGACTTCCCAATCAAAATTTACAAGGAGTTTGCAGTCGAACTTGCCACCCCCCTCTGTTCTATTATTAATGCATCCCTCAGACAAAGCAAATGCCCTAATGAATGGAAAACCGCACAGTCCCCTACTCTGTGAAGACTTTATTTTTGAGTGGGCCTTTGCTCGTATTTATCAGTCAATTGATTCACAGCAATTTGGCAATATGAGGACCTCCTCTACATCACACTGCTTAGTTAGTTTCCTGGATTTCCTGCACAAAAACCTGCAGAAACGTAAGGCATCACTGGCCGTTGACCTTGTTGACTTCAGGAAGGCTTTTGACCTTGTTGATCACTGCACTGTTATCAACAAGGCCATTGCACTAGGGCTGCCCACCAACCTGGTCTCATGGCTCACCGATTTCCAGAGTAAGCGTCATCAGGCAGTCAGGTACCAGGGTTCTGTCTCCACATTCCAACACCTCACCTGCGGTGTTCCCCAGGGGACCAAGATGGGACCACTGTGCTTCCTTATCCTGATCAACGAAGCTCTGTCGGACACTCCTCACAGGTGGAAGTACGTGAATGACTGCACTATGGGGTTTACAGTGGACAACACCTCACCGGACTACTCATCGCTACAAGGCACCTTGGACAGGCTACAGGCATGGACTACGGACAACAAGGTCACCATCAACAACACCAAAGCCGTAGTCATGCACATCAATACCGCCACCACTCCAGTGCAAGCTCCAGCAGTCACAGTGGGTGCCCATCCTCTCCAGTTAGTGCAGTCTGCCAAACTCCTGGGTGTTACCATAGAGCACAAACTGGACTGGAAGGCCCATGTAAACAACACAATCAAGGCACCCTCGTACCGACTCTACATGCTACGACGACTCAGGTCACTTGGGGCACCCACGCCAGAGCTGAGGACTATCTACAATGCCTTTATTCTCCCCAAATTAACGTATGCGTCACCAGCCTGGTCGTCTTCTCTCAACTCTACCCAACAACGTCAGCTAGAGAAGGTACAGAAAAGGGCCTGCAGAAACATGCTCGGCGCAGACTACTCCAGCTACAAAAACGCTCTCTCCACCCTGGAAATGCCATCCCTCAGTGACCTCCACCACCAAGCAATAGTAAGGTTTGGCAGTGGACCACTGCACCATCCTCGTCATCGCCACCTCCTGCCACCGGTAGTCCCCCGCCCACCTCGCACAGTCCGCCACTCCAACAAAATTCAGCCCATAAGAGCCGGCACTGATAAATATAAGAATAACACCATCCCATCTATTGTTAAAATAATAAACAACTCCTGATTTATGTACTGTACAGCCCTGTAAATGTATTGAACGCATATCATTATGTATAAATCACATGTAAATTTGTTTATTTTCAACCACCGACTGCAACTCTATTAATAAACCGTATATTATTATTATTTATTAGTATTACACACACACACATACACACACACACACCACCGAAGGGACAAGACGTACCTAGCGTTCCTCTGGGAGCAGCCAGGTCAACTGCTATGTTGGCCCATACCAACTCCCTCCCCTGAACCCTCCTCCCCACCGGAACATAAGAACATAAGAATGGAGGAAACTGCAGGGGGCCTATTGGCCCATACTGGGCAGTCCCATTTACACCCAACCCCTATTGCCCATATATCCATCCAACCTATGTTTGAAGCTATCCAGCATATTCGAGTTAATGATGATATTTGGTAACTTGTTCCCCTCGTCCACTACTCTATTTCCAAACCAATGTTTACCTATTTCGTGCGAAATCTAAATTTGTCTTATTTAAAACCATTGTTACGAGTTCACTCCTGGTTGGATAGTTTGAGTACCTTTGTAATGTCCCCTTTGTTCAGCCCCGACTTCCATTTATACACCTCTATCATATCGCCCCTCACTCTGCGTCTCTCGAGGGGAGTGCAAATTAATTTGCTTTAACCTGTCTCTGTACTCAAGGTTCCTAATGCCCGGGATTAGCCTTCTCATTCTCCTCTGAATTCTTTCCAAGGATTCTGTATCCATTCTGTAATACGGTGACCAGAATTGAACTGCATAATCCAGGTGAGGTCTCACAAGCACAAGATATAGTTTTAGGATGACCTCGCTAGTCTTGTAATTAACACTCCTTTGTATGAACCCAAGTACTTTATTAGCCTTGTTTCGAGCAATACATTATTTACTTGGCTTAAAATTCCTACTTATCATTACTCCTAAATCTTTCTCGCAGTCGGATTTCTCAATAACATCGTTGTTCATCTGGTATCTGGTTTCCCTGTTTACATCTCCAATACAGAGTACTATACATTTGTCCACATTGAATTTCATCTGCCATTTTTCAGACCATTCGAAAAATTTGTTTAGATCTTCCTGTAGTTTTGCGGAGTCCTCGTCAGATTTAATCACACGCCCTATTTTAGTGTCGTCAGCAAATTTACTTATGTTGCTGTCTACGCCGATGTCTATGTCGTTTATGTATATAATAAATAATAATGGTCCAAGTACTGAGCCCTGGGGAACTCCTCTAGTGACGTTGCTCCAATCGGGTTTCGTGCCGTTAATACTCACTTGCTGTTTCTGTTCTGTAACCACGCTCTAATTCATTTTAGAATATCTCCTTTAATGCCATGAGCCTCCACTTTTCTTATAAGTCTTTCGTGGGGGACTCTGTCAAAGGCTTGGCTAAAATCGAGATAGACCACATCATAATTGTGCCTCTCATCCACTGATTCGAAAACAGATGAAAAGAATGTTAATAGATTAGTTAGACATGAACGCCCACTTGTGAAGCCATGTTGGGAACCATTGGTCAACTTGTGCTTCTCCAGTTGATTTCGAATAGAGCTTGAAATGACTGCTACAATTGATGTTAAACTGATTGGACGGTAGTTAGAGGATAGTGATCTATTTCCCTTTTTGAAAATCGGTATTACATTCGTTATCCTCCAGGATTCTGGTACTACACCTGTTTTTAAGGACATGTTAAACATCTTTGCTAAGGGCATACCCATCTCTTCCCTACATTCCTTTAATATTCTGGCAAATATCTCATCGGGACCTGGTGACTTATTATTCTTTAGTTTGTCTATTTTCTTACTAACATCGTTACTAGTCACTACTATCTTGCTTAATTTATTTTCTTCACTATCTCTGCATAGAGTCGGTGCCTCGGGTATCATGTTTAAATTTTCGGTGGTGAAAACTGTTGAAAAATATATATTCAAATTATTGCTCATTTCTCTGTCGTTATCTGTTAGCTCGCCGGTATCTGACTGTATTCGTCCAACCTTTTCTCGTGTTTTAGTTTGATACATTTGATAGAATCCCTTGGGGTTTGACTTCACCTCCCTTGCTACCTTCAGCTCATTATTCCTCTTTGGTTTTCTTATCTCGATCTTAACCCTACCGACCAATACTTTATAATAATCTCGGAGGTAAACTTCACCACGATTTATTCTCCTACCTATAGCCTTCCTTTGTCCAATAATAATCTTTAAATAATTATTTATCCATTTAGGGTCATTGTTGTTTGATCTGAGTTTTCTGTATGGTATGTTCTGCCTTTGTGCATTAAGTAACTCATTATTTAAGTTGTTGTGGAACTCGTCAACCTCAGATCTCGTTTTCAGGTCATTCTCAACCGTCAGGTCTCCAGGTAAGGTGAGGTCGCCCTCTGTGGGTACATTGTGTGAAGTCACCTCATGTGAGGTCATGTAATTCACCCCCAAGTGTGATACCCCTTCTCTTAACTGCCTCTTCAAACTATCAAAGGTTCCCCTTCTGAAATCTGGGACTTTAGTGGAATTTTCCTTGCGTCTGCTCTGAAATTCGAACTGAAATCTAATTTCTTTGTGATCGCTGTTAGCAAGTGTGTTCCCTACCTCGACATTACTTTATGAGGTTTTCTCTGTTTGACAGAACTAAGTCGAGAATATTATTACCCCTGGTGGGTTCGGTTATATGTTGGCTTAGGAAACAGTCCTGGATTGTTTTAAGAAAATCCTCTGATTCTGAGTTACCCGTAAGGTCAATCCAATCTATTTGGCTAAAGTTAAAGTCGCCTACTATACAGACTTTGCTATGTATGGAAACCCTGCGCATTTCATCTCAAATAAGTCGCTCATTAACTCTATCAACATTAGGAGGTCTATATATTACTCCTGTGATTAGTTTTTCCCTACCATCGATTAATTCTATCCAAATTGTTTCTGTATTGTACTCAGTTTTTATTTCCTTATTTATTTCACACTTCAGATTATCCCTGACATAGATTACTACTCCGCCTCCTTTCCTAATCTGCCTATCGGTATGGAATAATATGTAACCTGCAATTTGGTATTCGACCGGTAACTCACGTGAATCTATGTTTATCCATGTTTCGGTGAATGCTATTATATCTATTTTTTTGATACATACCAACACCCTGATTTCATCCCTTTTGTTTCTCATGCTTCTACTGTTTGCGAAGTAGACTTTAAGTTAGTTGTGTTGTGAGTCCTCTCTTTGTCATATTTAGGTTTTAACTCCTTGCCTAATTTAGTGTTGTCATAATTCCTAGCACTATTTCCCTATAACCTTTCACTTCGTTTACCCAATCCCACTGCAGTCTCCTCCACCCCGTGCTCATATGTTCTCCCTAGACAGATGTACCCCATCCCTAGCATAAAGGTCCCTTCTGCCGTAGAAGTTGTCCCAGTTGTTAATGAATGGGACTGATATTTACTTGCAATATCTGTCAAGACGGCAGTTGACACCAACTGCCCTTGACAACCATTCATTGCCAACTCTCCTTCTAGGCAGGACACCACATATGATAGGGATCAAGAAGCTCCTCACTCCTACACCAGCCAATTATCATTGCCTCCTGCACTGAGGCAGATAATGGGTTTGTTCCCATTACCAGACAAGATATTGTCCATCCTGTCAACTATATCCCCCACCCCAGCTCCTGGCAAGCACATCCTCATCCTATTTTTGTTTATACCACAAAAAGCTATGTCCAGGTACCGTACCTGGGAATCGCCAACAATTAAGGTTTTCGTACCTTCATTGTCAGCCTTGTCCCTGACTATGCTAACGTGCAATTCGTCTGTCAAAGGACTGAAAGAGTTGGTACACTTAGCTGTTGTTGTCGTATCATTGGTGTCTTTTCTCACCACTAGTTTGGTCGTCCCTCTCCTCACAACCTTCCATTCGTCTGAGGTTTCGTCAGACACGGGCTTTCCTTGTATTCGTTTCTTCCTTCATCATCGCTATCACTTCCTTTAATTTCAAGATTTCTTTCTTGGCCCTCAAGTTTTCTTCCTTGGCCCTCAACATTTCTTCCTTAACCCTCTCTAACTGGGCCCTCTGAATGGCACAGCCCTGTTAGCAAGTAGCATTAGCCATTACTAACAATTTATCCCCAGGAGCTAAGCCTGCCCTGACCTTTCCTCTAGTGAGGTCAGAACAAGTTCTCGCCAGAAGTTACTATTTCATTTAGGAAGGAAATGGCACCAGTGTTGAATAGTAGTGAACAGTGCTCAAGTCAGTGAAAAACAACTCAACAGTAACAGCTGAGGTGTACCCAAGCTAACCTTCACACAGTGAGGTCCCAGGTACCCAGTGATAACACCAGCTATGTGTTAATCCGTCCACGATAGGGAGGCCTGGAACCACACCTCACTCACTTGAGTGAGTGAGGTCCTTTGACACCAGACCACGTGGTGTCCCCATGATGCTACGACACCACATAGTGAATGAGTTGCTACAGCATCATGTGAGGTTCCTCATAACACCATCTGCGAGGTAATTGCTACAAATTGCCAGGGCCCTCATAACACCATCTGTGAGGGAATTACTACACCACGTGATGTCCCTCATAACCACACATCTGTGAGGGAATTACTACACCACGTCAGGTCCCTCATAACACCATCTGTGAGGGAATTACTGCACCACGTCAAGGATAGAAAGGAACTGGTTCACAAATAGGGTGGTGGACGAGTGGAACAGGCTTAGCAACTATGTAGTAAGTGCTGGAACGCTGGAAAGTTTTAAAAGGAGGCTAGATAGATTCATGGATGATAGAGAGTGGTAGTAACTCTCGACAGGAGCTGCCATGCACACTGTGCATTGCACAGGCCAACCGGCCTATTGCAGACTCCTTATTTTCTTATGTTCTTCTTATGTACACCACGTGATGCCCCTCATAACACCACCTGTTTGGGAATTACTACACCACGTGATGCCCCTCATAACACCATCTGTGAGGGAATTACTACACCACGTCAAGCCCTTCATAACACCATCTGTGAGGGATTTACTTAACCACATCAAGCCCCTCATAACACCATCTGTGAGGGAATTACTACACCACGTCAAGCCCTTCATAACACCATCTGTGAGGGATTTACTTAACCACATCAAGTCCCTCATAACACCATCTGTGAGGGAATTACTACACCACGTCAAGCCCCTCATAACGCCATCTGTGAGGGAGTTACTACACTACGTGTCTGCTGTTCAACACCTCAGTGCACATGATCTACATGACCTCCGGGCTGTAGAATTTTTTCAATAAACCGTTCATTATTATTATTATTATTATTACACACACACACACACACACACACACACACACACACACACACACACACGCATGCACACACATACACACACACATGTAAGGTGTTTAGTCTTGTTTAGTCTGTAACCAGTATAGCAACCAAAGTATCATACATGGTGGGTGAATAGGTTTTTATTATGCATCTTACAATGACCAGCAGAGGTCAAAGATGTTTTCATGGCAAACATGTAGTAAGCATTTATTTAGCCTGCTCAAACGCAGCTGCTTTGGTCACGCATACTGTCTGGCGACATTGTGTCAATCAGAGATGTCTCAATATGACGATATCACCTTTGAAGCTCATTACTTATTCAGTTAATGAATCTTACTTGATAACTAGGTACATTGATTATCACTAGTAGACTTCCAAGTATTTAATATAAATTATTAGTCAGATTATTTTGATATTTGCAACGCCTATTAAGGATGATTCACGGCTCTCACGAGATCATTTCCAGACAGCTATTTCAGTAACGCTGCTGACATTGATTCAGGTGTTCATGCCAAGGAATTGGCACATACCGACCCTTCCTGCTGGTAGAAGCTTCTGGAAGCTTGAACCTATGCATCATCCTTCATGACGTCACTGTCAGTTAGCCCCGGGGTGGGTTCGCCCTGGAAGAGCTAGGCAGTCTTTAGCTGGACACCACACATTAATGATCTACCACTGAGCAGTAGACTGAGAGACCTGTAGTGGATACTCTGCCCTACAACTGCCACTGCCGTTAGTCGCTGATCAGCCGATCCCGCGTCAAGTTTCTCTGACAAGCCTAGCCGTCTAGACTCGCGGGGGGTCGGCCACCAGCGGCACTTACTTCCGGCTTTACTTCCGGTGGACGTGTATATAAGCTCACAGCCTCGCCGTGAAAGGCATTCTACCAAAAGCTCTGCAACACACAACAGCTCCTCTAAAAAAGCTCCTGCACAGCACTTCCTCTACCACAAAGCAATTTCCTAGAACCAGACTGTTTTGTATATAATATATTTATATAGAGAAAACGCCATAGCTGAGTTTACCTTCTCACCTCCAGCCTATGTGCTATTTAACATCACGTTAACTCCACAATGGTGAAACCCGGAGAAATGCACTCACACAGGATGGATGAGAAATGGATCACTCTCCCAGTCTTCAAGCACAACATTGAAGACTGGCTAATCCACATGGAGGCAGCTCTCATCGGCTCAACAGCTACAGACAAACAGAAGTACGTCGCCCTGGTCTGTTCCCTGCCCACAGAAGTCACCACACAAGTTGCAGAAGTCATCACCAACCCTCCAGCTGATAACAAATTCGCAGTTCTACGAGATGCTCTCAAGAAGCGATACCAGGGGGCTGACACCGGTCTCCTGCAAGACCTATCCGGTCTCTCCCTCGGCAACTCAACGCCTGCATGTCTCTGGGACAAGATGCAGATACTGAACTCCCGCCACACAGACAGGCTTCCTGACACTATCCTGCACCAGCCTCTCACTCAGAAACTCCCTGCAGAAGTTCGTCTAGTCCTCTCAGCATTGGACTACTCTACTACCTCGGCGACCTATGTAGCCACGGCAGACAGAATATTCTACGAATACACTGCTGTGTGCCATGCTGCTGCGAACAACTCAGTGGCCACACCATCACTTAGCTCCGGCCTCGTCAACCAGATCAACGCTCCTCAGAGAAGTAATATTCCGCCAGACAAACAAGACTTGAGGGACATGCTACAATCTTTACACCACTGGATGGACACCCTCGAGCAGCTCTGCTCCTCCAAACCTGCTGCTGCTCCTGTTCCTGCCCCACGCAGTGTGTCCTACCGACCCTAACATCCCCGTCCTGCCTCAGACCCCGCCGCCAGCCCCCAGCACAGTGTACCTATCTTCTGTTGGTACCATCAACATTTTGGTGCTAACGCTAGACGCTGTGAGGCTCCCTGCAACTACACGAGGAAGCGACATCGACGGGGATTGGTAAACGCCATAACCTCCAACACTATCAAGCAGCACATCACACGCCTTACTTCTGACCTTCACCACTTCACTCTTGCTGCCCGTCACGACCTACTGCAAACACTACGACAGGCAGTTTCTTCATTCAAGACTACTGCCCCACGCCAGCCTTCCCATCACCATGAACACAGTCATCCCACATCTCCTTCGCCTGTCTGCCCACAATTGCCACTTGTAGCACCCCCTCGCCCACAACATTTCTGCGTACCCTCTTTTCATCCTCAGGTACCTACTGCTCCTGATACGGACCCTGCTCCTGACGTGGACCCTGCTCCTGATGAGGGTCCTGCATCCGGCCATAATGACCCAGATACCCCACCCGGCACCTGCCGCGAGAGAAGCACCACATTCCTCGCCTGTACAACCTTCTCTTATCCACAACCCTCCCTCTCCCTCTGCTTCTCCCACAGATCTCGTGTCCCTAGACGGAGTCGTCACCCTTTGCGACCAGGTGGTTCACACCCCCGCCCGTTATGTCTCACATGTGGAATACAACCCTACCGAAAACAGGTTTCTTGCAGCGCTCGGAGGAAAGGGGGAGTATTGTAATGGATACTCTCCTACAACTGCCACTGCCGTTAGTCGCTGATCAGCTGATCCCGCGTCAAGTTTCTCTGAAAAGCCTAGCCGTCTAGACTCGCGGGGGGGGGGGGGGGGAGGTCGGCAACTAGAGACTATTACTTCCGGTTTTACTTCCGGTGGACGTGTATATAAGCTCACGGGTGGAGCAATGAACACAGAATATTATACAGGAATGTAAAAGAAGAGCTGAAAGACATTAGCAAGAACAAACACAATGAAACATGGAACAAACTGATCAATGAAACACAAGCAGACTACAGAAATCCAAAAGCATTCTGGAAAAAAATAAAAAGCCTAATGGGAACTAACTCGGAAGAAATTTGCTACATATGGGACAAAAACAGAAGAAAGGCAACAGAACCAACACGATAAAGAATCAATACTAAGAGAATACTGGAAAGACATATTCAGAATCAACTACGAAGACAAAAGAAGGTTCTGTTAAGAAACAGAACAGGCAAATAGAACACATTTGAGCCAGAACACAGAGAAATGGAAACCTACTAGAACAAGCAACCTCAATTCATTAAATATTAATAACCCAATAATTGCTCCATTAACCCAAAATGATATTGAAAAAACATTAGCAAGCTTTAAGAACAAAGCACCTGGCGTAAGCCAAATTAATAAAATCGTACTACAAAACATTCCTGAGTCTATGATCGAACAGCTTAAAAATATATATAATGCCTTACTTGCAACAGGGTTCTTCCCTACCAAATTTAAAATAGCCAAAATCAGACTCATCCCGAAAGCAGGAAAGAACCATACCCAAGCAGAGAACTACAGACCTATCTCACTACTGGAAACACCCGGTAAAATATTGGAAAAAATAGTCAACCACAGACTCAGAAATTTTCTAGACCAAGAAAACAAATATAACCCGAGACAGCACGGCTTTCGGAAAAATCGAGGAACCAACACGGCAATAGCACTAATATACGAATCAATTGCAAATGCTGCAAGCAACAGAGACCAATGTAATATAATTCTAAGAGATGTGTCAAAAGCATTTGATAAAATCTGGCATGAAGGATTGAAGTTGAAAATAATCAAAATGGACATGCCTTCCAATATCACAACACTACTATGCAATTTCTTAGACAACAGAGAGGCCAAATTAATCATCAACAACCATCTAGGACAAACTTTTAACCTTCATAGTGGAGTTCCCCAAGGCAGTAATATATCGCCCACATTATACACTGTATACACAGCAGACATGCCGCAACCACGGCAATCAGAATATATAGCATACGCAGATGATGTCACACAGATAGTCAGGTACCCAGGAAAATCCAAACAAATGATGGCCATCAGAACAAGCAGAGAAATAGAGATAATATATAACTATGAACGAAAATGGAAGATAAAATCCAATGTCCAAACACTCAAAATTATTCACATCGCAAAAACAAACCCCTACCCTATTATTGTCAACAACCAACAAATACCATATGCTGCCAATGGAAAAATATTTGGACTCAAGATATCCAGAAGCGGAATAATCCCCCACATCAACGAAAGAATAGCTATGGCAAAATCACAACTTACAAAGCTCAGAAGATTCCGCCAATTAAACACCAACACGCAATTGCACCTATACAAAGCACTGATCAGACCACACAATCGCAAGAAGAAACAAAATTAAATTTCAAGCAGTGCAAAATATAGCCCTCAGAAGAGCGGCAAAACACCAACCACCATACACACAAACAGTACAAGACATACACACACAACACGGTATAGACCCTGTTATCGCCGCTGGCTTCAGCTACAGTGCTGGCGTGTGATGACATTAAATCTTTCGACCTGTGACCTCGCCAGATGAAGAAGTGTTTACAGACAAGGCCTGGTTCTGCTGAGTGGACTGTCTTAGACTGGTGGCGGTGGCTGCCCGCCCCTCCATGAGACAGATCGCCCTCTCTAGTGATGCTGTGAAGACCAGCCTTCTGTCCGAGAATTTGTGCTGGGACGATTTACGCAATACTGTTTTCTCTTGGAACACCATACTGATCTGCATTGACCCGCACTTGTAAGTACAGCCTGAGTGATGACATACCCCTCGGCACTGAAATATTGTTGAATAATTACCCCTACTCGTTTCTGCCTAACCTGGAATAATATGGCAATGCAGAATGAAGCGAAGCTAAGATTAATAGAGTTATGAACTTTGTGTGATGTCAGTATGTTTAATAAATTGTAATTAAGATAAAATTGTGTGAGACTAACTAAATATGTATCAGATGGATCACCTTGTAATATTATGAACGCCTTCTCCTCTGCAGGTTTTGACCACATCAATAAATATTGAATGCGCCAAAAGACGGGTTTCAATCATTCCCTTCGACTTGCCCGTAACCCGAACGTCCTTAACTAAGGCGTTTACACTCAAAACAAGTACGGGGGGCGTCGAAGGGAATTAATTCTCAACTACCATGAGGAACAAAGGAATCACCAACGCCGGGAGTTCAGCATGAGACAACGTAGATCGTCATAACGTCAGCACAAGAGACAGTGATGTAGAGTGTCGTGTGTTTGAGTGAAGTGTTCAAATATATGAGGAGTTGTCATAAAGTTTCGGTTCAAGCGTACTGGGTTGTGAGTGTTTGTTTGCGACGAGCCAGCCCAGGCACCCAGTGAACGAATATTCATTACGCTTTGACAGTGTCGTAAGGTTTCAGTCCGAGCGGACGGGCTGTTATTGTTCATTCCGGATAGGCAAGCCCACCCTCCCAGTGATTATACATGTGTGTGTGTACACACCAGTGATCATAAAGAACAGCTGATCCGCCTACACCAGTGACGTACCGTGGTTACACTGATGAATCATAAAGAACACCTACATAGTATATTGTTACGAACCCCTCCACCGATTGTCTTCATCTACCTACCCAGCACCACGAGCAACGCCATCTAGGGACGAAACACGAGTATGGCTCGTCTTAGTTACCACTCCCGGGTTTCCCTTCTCCATATCCTGGTTGTTGCGTCACTTCCTCCCAGTCTTCTTTGTGAGCTCCAATTCGAGGAGGGAAGACTTCACTCTGGGAAGCGACCACAGGATCACCTATCCTGGAAACCTACGGCACAGTGACAACCTACTGTCTTCTACCATACTCAGCCTTGCCCGTCAGCCATCTCAGCTCCTCACTTAAGTATTTGTAATCTTGTATTGCCTCTCCCACCTCCACATTGCTTCACTATTGTTCTATGTTTTATTACTATGTATATACTGTTCATGTTTAGGTTAAGTTTGGTTAAGGGTAGTTTATAAGCTGAATATTTTGTTAAGGAATTTATGGTACTTTATTATATACAACAAAAACTCGCATCCTTTGTCTACCCTTTTATAGTCCGATTGTCTTTGTTTTTTTTTTGTTGTTACCTGTTGGGACCTGGGTAGACGTATAACTATATTCTAAATCCCCAACTCGTAACAAATGGCGACCGTGACAGGACACGACCTTAAGTACCATATTCCTTCCTCCCTTGTTACTCGTTGTTAATTACCCCTCCCAGTCACTTCTGTTTACAGTTGGTTTACGGTGGTTTAAAGTTTCCTTCATATGTGTGTGCATATATTGGTATTATCGTACAGTAAGAGTGACAGACGTAGGGTATTAGGTTCAAAGTGTCATAAGGCTTACCTGTTATTACACGTGGCAGTCGTGTGGTAAGTCTTATCGAGTGTAGGGAAGAATCCGGATCTGTTTAATGCCGTACCCTCACTCCAGAGTAGGCTGTTCCATAGTCACTAGTTTAGGGTGAAGTGATATCTTGGGACGCCCTGCTCTACCAGGACCCCATAATTATAAAGCCTCCATTATTGTTCTTCTCATTATCTCATTCAGGGCTGTTAATCCGGATCTTTATATTAATGCCGTAATACGCCCTTCCTTTCTGAAGTATCTCGGGGTTGTTAATCCGGATATTTATATTAATGCCGTAATACGCCCTTCCTCTTTCAAGTATTTCAGGGTTGTTAATCCGGATCTTTATATTAATGCCGTAATACGCCCTTCCTTTCTGAAGTATCTCGGGGTTGTTAATCCGGATATTTATATTAATGCCGTAATACGCCCTTCCTCTTTCAAGTATCTCAGGGTTGTTAATCCGGATCTTTATATAAATGCCGTAATACGCCCTTCCTCTTTCAAGTATCTCAGGGTTGTTAATCCGGATCTTTATATTAATGCCGTAATACGCCCTTCCCCTTTCAAGTCTCTTATCCTTATCTTAGGATCTTCTCAGAAGAACAATATTCATAAGTGTAATTTCCCTCGGTATAACTTGGGTAGTTTCCTGGACTTTCTGGTTATTCACTGCCGTGATATTTTCTAGGGTAATCCACTTATCTTATATTTTGATCATTAATTAATTTATCTGTCTTCTTAACAATGGCCACCTCAGGATTTGTTAAACTTGGTAGTCCTGGACGAGTGGAAGAGCAAGATACCATTTCACATCTTGAAGCATGTGGAGGAGCGTGGAGAGGTTAATTTAGGATGCGCCGCTGAGCTGGCTGATGAGTACGCCTTGCTGGTGGAGTCACTGTGCCGTAGGGAACGTGGTACTTTCCGGCATGTTAGGTCCTCCTCTGATGATAACCTTGGGGACGTGAGTGGTAGGTCGAAACGTCCCACACTTACCCCCCCTGATGCAACCAAGTTTACTTGTTCTTACTGTAAAAACCCAGGCCATACGATCCAGTCTTGTAAACACCCAAAGTGTCGAATTGCTAAAAGTAGTTCCCTGGATCCCAAATCCAAACCAATAGCAAACACCAATGTGGAAAGGCCCCATCAGGATCTCTTCTCTTCATTCACCTATGAGGGAAAAATTTCAATCATAGAGGGGTCTCGTTCTTTCCCTATTCGTATACTACGTGATACGGGCGCAGCACAATCTATCCTCCTGTTTAACGTCATTCCTGATATATCTACCGCATTTACTAATAAGAGTGTTCTAATTTCAGATCTCTCATCCCATTCTTACTATCCTTTAGCTAAAGTGCACCTCCAATGTCCCTTGATTACTGGGGAAGTGCAAATAGCCATTAGGAAAGACCCAATGCCTGTGTGCGGCATTCATTTATTATTGGGTAATGACTTGGTAGGAGATCTAGTGGTTCCTAACATAAAGACAGTCGACTCTCCCTTACCTGTCAACTCCACCACTGACCTTAAAGAAACTATTCCTCATCTTTTCCCATCTTGTGCTGTCACCCGGTCACAGAGTGTGCGAAATGGGCCCTCTTTATCTGAAACCACCTCCAATATCTTACTACCCACAGAAAATGTGTGCAATAAGACCATTAGTAAGGATGAGCTCATTTCAGCCCAACAATCTGATCCTTCTTTGTTCAAACAGGTGATGAAAGACCTCAGTGTGGACCATTGTACATCTTCGGCTTACCACCCACCGTCCCAAGGTTGCTTGGAACGGTTCCATCAAAACTTTCAAGTCAATGCTAATAAACTATCTCCTCTCAACTATATTATCCATACTCCTGATCGCAAAAAGGATTCACAAATTGTTCACATTAATCTCGTGAAACTTTACCATTCCAGGCAGTCAGAGGAAGACATCCCAGAGGCTGTAAGCTTACCTGTATTGCATACGGTTTTGTCGGAGCCGGAGACAGATGACATGGACCTATTGGAGAATTTAGACTTCCCTCTACCTAAAGAAAACCCTGTTAACAGTCACATACTCAACAATTTGGATGAGTATTTTTCTGTTCTGAATCCATCTCAAGCAAAAGATCTCACTAAGTTATTATCAACATTTCCTAAAGTCACGTCAGACCTCCCAGGGTTTTGCAATATACTTAAACATGATATTAAACTAATCTCAGATGATGTACAACCCATTAGGCAATCAGCATATCGTCTAAGTCCACAAAAAAAAGAGATTATGAGAAAGGAGGTAGATTTTTTGTTAAAGCATAACTTAGCTGAGCCTAGTACCTCCCCCTGGGCTTCACCTTGCCTTCTCATTCCAAAACCCGATGGCACCTTTCGTTTCTGTACAGATTATCGTAAAGTGAACCAGGTCACTGTCTCTGACTCCTACCCTTTACCTTTGATTGAAGATATAATAGACAGCATAGGCTGTGCCAAGTTTATATCAACCGTGGACCTGTTGAAAGGATATTATTAAGTAGGACTCACGGATAGGGCAAAAATAATCTCGGCATTTATAACTCCATTTGGTCTTTTTCAATATTTAGTTATGGCGTTTGGCTTTTCTAATGCTCCGGCCACATTCCAGAGGGCCATAAACTACCTTATTCAGGACCTAGGTGGGACGTTCGCCTACCTGGATGACCTGGTGGTGGTGTCGGACAGCTGGGACGAACATCTGGTGCGTTTGGAGATACTGTTTGCACGACTGCAAGAGACTGGATTCACCATAAACCTGGCTAAATCTGCTTTTGGCCGGGCCTCAGTGACTTACCTGGGACATATCGTTGGGCATGGTATGGTGAGACCCAAGGACGCAAACGTTGAAGCCATCTTGTCCTTCCCCACTCCAAGGACGAGGAAGGAACTCCTGCGCTTCCTGGGGATGTGCGGCTACTACCGTCGGTTCTGCAGTAACTTCTCCAGCGTGGCCGGACCCCTCACAGACCTTACCAGTTCTGCTGTCCCTTACATCTGGAACCAGAAGTGCGACCAGTCTTTCCAGCGCCTCAAAGCCTTCCTTGCCTCTAAGCCTGTAGTCCACCCCCCTGACTACACCTTGCCCTTCCATCTGCAAATCGACGCTAGTGGTGTCGGAGTGGGGGCTGTGCTCCTACAACCCGACCCAACCACTGATGTCCTTCACCCTGTGGCATATTACTCCGCCAAGTTGAAAAAACATCAGACCAACTACTCGACCATAGAGAAGGAGGCCCTGGCTCTGGTGTTGGCAATAAAGAAGTTTGAATGTTACCTCCAGTCTTGCCCACAAACAACCCTAGTCTTCACCGACCATAACCCACTCACGTTCATCCAAACCAACAAGACCTCCAACCAGCGAATCCTCCGCTGGGCTCTCCTCACCCAGCCCTATAATCTACTAGTACGGCACATAAAGGGGGTGGACAACCTGATTGCAGACTCCTTATCCCGAGCTCCAGTGGAAATGTAGCAGCTACTCTCCAGACGCACCAGGTGATCACCTCCTTCGCGCCCGCGCTACGAAGGTATTTGGAGGGGGGGTGTGTTACGAACCCCTCCACCGATTGTCTTCATCTACCTACCCAGCACCACGAGCAACGCCATCTAGGGACGAAACACGAGTATGGCTCGTCTAAGTTACCACTCCCGGGTTTCCCTTCTCCATATCCTGGTTGTTGCGTCACTTCCTCCCAGTCTTCTTTGTGAGCTCCAATTCGAGGAGGGAAGACTTCACTCTGGGAAGCGACCACAGGATCACCTATCCTGGAAACCTACGGCACAGTGACTACCTACCGTCTTCTACCATACTCAGCCTTGCCCGTCAGCCATCTCAGCTCCTCACTTAAGTATTTGTAATCTTGTATTGCCTCTCCCACCTCCACATTGCTTCACTATTGTTCTATGTTTTATTACTATGTATATACTGTTCATGTTTAGGTTAAGTTTGGTTAAGGGTAGTTTATAAGCTGAATATTTTGTTAAGGAATTTATGGTACTTTATTATATACAACAAAAACTTGCATCCTTTGTCTACCTTTTTATAGTCCGATTGTCTTTGTTTTTTTTTTTGTTGTTACCTGTTGGGACCTGGGTAGACGTATAACTATATTCTAAATCCCCAACTCGTAACAATATAAAATATCAAGTAGAATATGTCCTCTCTCTAAATAAGGTGTTGTCAAGCCATTTAACATCAAAAAAATAAAACATACTAAAATATTTACTTATATTGAAATTCGACTCTCTGAGAATTTGTAGAATTCTTATTGACATTAATATTGATATTGGTAGTTTATTTAGCCAGAAGAATGTTATCGCCGCTGGCTTTATCTTTGGTGTCAACAACCATGTGCCATGTGCCACGCTGCCAGTTACCACACCAGATGTAGCGACTGGGGGTGGGGGGGGGCGGTGTTTACCACCTGGAGTGTCATCGCCGGGAGTGTTTTCACCGCTGGCGTCAGCACTAGTGTCAGTGCTGACGTTTTTTGCTGCCTTACCCGAACAAAGATTAGGGGGTGAGTGGTGTTTACGGCGGCGTGGCCACCTGGACTCTTTACCACCGGGAGTGTCATCGCTACTGGCGTAAGTGCTGGCGTAACGATCGTAACGACCTTCTTATAAGACCTAATAATTTTTTGCTTGATTTACCTTCGTCTCCCATTGGCCCGAGAAATTCAGCTCATTGTCAACATACACACCTAGGTCCTTCTCACAATGTTTAAAATAGTGCAGATTCTTCATCCCGTGGGGAGGACACATGATACGCCTCCTCACCCTTGGTACGCCCCAGGTGCATCCTCTTACACTTCGTGACATTGAATCTCAGTAGCCATTTCTTCGACTATTCCTGGAGCTCACAGAGATCCTCCTGCAGCTCTTCACAGTCTGTGGTTTCTTGATTTCCCAAAATAACTTGGCGTCATCGGCAAACATTTGTATGGAGGAGTGTACAACGTCAGGCATGTGCCCTGTGGTACCCCGCTTGTGACAGGTACGGACGATGATTTCGTGCCATTAATCACCACACATTGCTTGCTGTCTTGTAGAAGGTTTTCTATCCACGCAAGGACATTTCCCGAATTCCGTACCCTTCCAGTTTGAATTTTAGCCTTTCGTGCATTACAATGTCGAAAGCTTTGGCAAAATCTAGGTACACATTGTCGAGATTACCACCCCGTTCCAGAGTATAGCTGCCTACTACCTAACAACAACTCTTAGGAAACAAAATATCACCGGTTAACATAAGACTTTAAGCTTATTAGAAGAAAGGGACTGGTAACAACTGTAGCACCATCACATAATGGGAACACCACAGCCGATTAGAATGAACACGTGGTAATAATAGGTTATATCCACAATAATATTAAATTACGACATTCGCTCAAAGGTTATTGAGGATTTACAGTTTGTATATAAAGACTTTGCATCAACAGTGGACGTCAGAAGTGACAACACTTCCATTGCTAATGTCCAAAACAATTATATTTTGCATCTCCCTCTTCATTTAAAACGCTAATAACAGGTTTATAAAATTGCTGACTCCTTTGGGGTGTAAATATACCGTCAGTCTCCACAACTTATTGTTTAGTTCGAATCTTTTCTTTATTTCCCTACACACTACTACTAGAAGTCTCTGAACCACATCTTCGTCAGTGTTCATGCTTACCTTATAATGTTCTAGCGTTTGGAGGTGGCATGTAATTGCGATCCTGAATATATCTGATTGACAGGTACATATAGGGAATCATCGGTTGGATGAATACCATACATTTGAAGTTTGACACACTATGTAAATGGCAAAAGGATGCATTTGAAATGTGCTTTACGGATTAAATGCAAAGTTGGGGCTTTACTCTAAAAAATCAAGTTTATTATGTTGAGTTGCGGCAATATGTAATTCAAAATTCAAGTAGCAGAACACAAGTCTCTCCTCAAGTACCATTGATGTGGAAATACAGTTTGAGGGGGTTGCCACTGTTGGAGTATTCTTGCAACAGCTTCATGGAGTGACAATCACCTCGTGGCATAGGCATGAAATATTTGTGGTTTGGGTTGACAAAACCCTGGAATTCCAAAACTCCCATTTCCCTTTGGCACTATGGGAAAGGTAAATGTACACATTTCTCAACATATCTTCACGAGTACGTGGCCAGGACTTTGCTGCTTCGCTGGCACAGAGATGCATGCTAAGTGCAACACGTTTAAATATGGTAATGCCAAGCATTTGAACTTCCATTCTGCTAGTTACAGTTTTATTCGCCCGTTGTTCAATGGTATATTATGTGTAGTTGTAACGGGCCGAGTTTTCTCTTTTCAATAATTTACCATCCAGCTACTCTTTTCTGTTAGTAGTCTATTTATCTATGCTTATATGCTCTGTGTAGTACTCTTTCCAATGAGTACTCTGTTTTATATACTTATCCTTCTTCAACTCTTTACATATATATATATATATATATATATATATATATATATATATATATATATATATCTATATATATATTTATTCTTAGGTATTCTTGCTCATATTCTGATATGTTCTTTATCCCTATATACCTTATATTCTTATATAAGTAACTCTTATGCTTCTCTACTGTTTTCCAAGTCAATGTTCTTTCTTTTCATTTCCTTTCATATAGATTGTATTCTCAGTTTCAATGATCTTACCTTTCTGAAGTATACTTTGTTTTATGTCTATTCTTATGCATGGGTTAGTCTGGGGAACCATGTTATTCTTTGTACAACACTTTTTATACTTACAAAGGGTAGCTGCCACCACCCAGACTTTTCATTATATAACATAACTCATGGAAAGTTGTTGGGTAGTGTGGTAGATGTCTAGGCACGTGAGTAAGTATTATTTTCTGGGAACCAATGTTTAGAAGGAGTAGAGTGATGATACTCAGATTACTAATTCAATATTTATTAACACAGTGAGTGGAGAAGATGCATCTTAGATTCACTCAGGCTATACAGAACCGAAATTAACTTATTAAGTCATTAAACACTTCAAGAACTTATTACCTCATTAAATACCTCCCAATACTTATTACTTCATTAGACAATTGTGGTATTAATCCTCTGACAAATGAGATTCAGTAATTATACACAAGATATCACTGGACCCTCAGGTCTTACTTTTACAAGTAACAAACTACATCTTCAATTCTTGGTTACAACATTTAACAATCAATATATTATTCCATTGTTACTGCAAGTGGATAATATGACACACTTGGCATTATCCCAAATCAAATTATAACCTCACGTTCTATCATCATGAACATGATACTTTTCCTTCAGTTCATGTACTCAAATCACATAACATATTTCCTGGTAATATCAACATTTATGGTTTCACTGCTTAACCTGGGATTTCCATCTGTTAGTTAATCCCTCAATCAAGAGACAATAATACTTAGGCCCGTGTAACTGTGAGGAGTGCCTCAGGGTATATATCCCAAGTGTCTCCATAACAAATGAAGATCGCTGTCAGGGGGTCGGTTGTAGGCCGACACACGCCAAGGGAGCTGCCGCCTAAGTTGCAGGAAAAGGATTTCCCAGTTTAATCCTGTCGAATTAACGGCATCGTCCAACTCGGCTACCGACCCGCGGTAGCCGATGAGTATTCAGCTCAACACACTGGCCTGTAGACGTGGAAGAAGAGTCACGAATGCGTCAATAATTAACTCCAACTATACAAAACATACGTCTGGCAACGGTTCAGACGATAGCTAGAGCTCTACTTTACTTGACTTAAGTGGCACTGAAGGTACTATGTTGAAACATGAACACTGATATTCGCAAAAATGACTAAGTTAAACTGAGTTAATATGGCGGCATGGAACACACGTGAACATACCTGTAGACGTGGAAGAAGAGTCACGAATGCGTGATTCTCCCTCGTGTAGAGGTATATACGTGCACCCGCTGGGCAGCTTGGGCCTCCATATTCATGCCAGAAAGGTCAATCTTACCAACAACATACCTTCTCTACCATGTTGGATCACCGTATACTTAATTATGAACTCGGGTATTCCTGATCAGGGTAATTTCCTATGTCTATTCATACAATCTAATCAGAGGTTGAGCTTGCCAGGAAAAGGTGGAATATACACGTTGATAACATCAATTCTGCAAGCTCAGGCCTGGAGGCGAACAAGGAGCTATTCACAGGGAGACGTTAGATCTTGGAGATTATACCAGTTGACAAAATAATTCAGGAAATTAATGACTTTCTAAAATAGACAACTGACTCTAACTAAACTACAAACATCAGATTCTCTGATGTCGGGGCGACAAAATGATCTAACTTCAGTAGCGATCAGAAACTCATGGGTATTCTTAGGGAACGAAACCGATGGGTATCGTTGGTCCTGGCAGACTCAACACTCACTCACTTGACACGTCTTATTAACAATAAGGACAGTTGAAGCGTTCAACACCACTCACAATGGATCTTGAATGTTTCAACTGTAAACAGACATGTCTAAGCTGATTCAAAACCAGGGTGTTCTCTCTCACATTCAAATTCATTATATAGAGAGGTTGGTTTCAGTAAGTCAGAGAAAATGGGATAACGGAGGACTGAGGCGTCTTGAAGTGACGAGAAAACGGACTCCTCAGATGGAGGACTCAAAATAAAAGCAGAGGTACATGTTTTGTGGGCTATTGAGCGTAATATGAATCATTTGATTTTGGCGTTAACTGACGTGTACGACCGTGGTCGTTACATAGTGAGGCACTGAAACAGCATGTTATATATTTTCACCAGTCGAACCCTGATTACCTTCAAATACTCCAATCAAATCCAGCATCGGGATTTTGTCATTATCTGTCCAGATCAAAATACTTCACAATCATTGCACGTGATTTACTTACTGAGCAGTCGGTACTTTCGTCAATAATTACACTAAATTTATTTGTAGTTTCCTAACCAAGTTTTGAGTTGCACATTCCCCTAAAGCTTGCACGACGACCTTGCATCTGGTTCGTTTCGTTGCCGTTTGAGCGGCTGTCTTGGAATCGGGAACATTCGCTTATTGAGGTCGTCAAGGTGGTCACCTAAGCTAAAAGAAATATTAAATTTATTTGGCTATACTTACAACTGAAGATTGTTAGATCACATGCTGCTAAATGATTAAGGTTTCTGCCACCCTTACTTGGGACAGATTAACACGACCACTTATTGAGCAGTGCCATTACATTTTGGGCTACAACACAAGAGGAAACAAACACTAAATCACCTGAATGGCATTATGTTCTGCCACAAACGCTGCGAATAGGACAGTTGCCTTCGCCGCGGCGCTCAGTATGGCCCCGGCAGGGTCAAGACGTGTCAGGTTGATCAAAGGCACCGCCACTAGGCTGACGACAATGAGCAAACGTGCCACCCGGAGCAGAGGTGCTAGCTTTGAGGAGTTCTTCCTTACCCTTATGTTGTCTTGAGGTGCGGTGGCGTTTAAACGATGATGTCTCGGCACTTAAGTATTTATGGCAAACCTGACGATAGGCCTTGGTCGGAGTTCCTGGTACTCAAGCTAGTCAACAGCAAAACGTCCTTCGCTAACCAATCTTCTTGGAAATGGGGACGAGGAGGCATAACCTGGAGATGTCAGTTGTTGAGAATATGTTAGACGTTGACTCTCACAAGCATTAAATAATCTCCGTGCACCCATGTGGTATGCATAGGATTTCACCAAATATAGTGGTATTGCAGAGAACCTCTAGTTGAACATCAGTTTACTTGCACATACATGTAATCCACATAAAAGATATTAGTTATGTTTATTGAGTGTGTAATAACGACAGTAAATACACCAATTACCAAGACAGACAGATGACTACATGAATCAGAGCCTCTTAATTCACAAGCAACACCAAAGATGTTAGTGAACAATAATCCTAAAAGAAGCTTGTACTATGAGATTCAATACACAGACAAGTTAGTCGGAGTTAATTTGTTACAGTTTGACATAACCGTGATCCAAGTTCGTAAATACAGGTGTGTATTAAGAAATATTAAGTAGATTTTCTTGAACGATACCAGTTTCCGTTTTCTGTACGAAACGTCACGAAACTGGTGCATGGAACACTTATCCAAAGGAAGTAAATAAACTGATTTATCATAACAAATACAATTAGACCAAATGTGAGACGATATTCGCCGATGATATAAGGAGCCTCACATAGTGGTTGCCAGACGAAAACCTCAGAAGTACTAATCAGTGTACAATCCTTCTGCTTTCACTACACGATGGTGCCAGAATGACCATATCCGTTGACCTGTCAAATTCATCGCCTTTTCTACTGCATCAGCAACGAATTAATATGTTACTAACCTTACATAAAATAAGGAAACCGTCGAATGATATCTGAATTTCATGTCCTCCTTTGGTATTGCATACTTGTACCCTTAAATTGGAAACATACATTGCAGCGGCACTGGTCGGGACACTGTCATATGAGTGTGGACCACAGGTTGAGAGTATTCCTTTTCGTACAGGCAGAGCTTCCGCCCGCTACTGAGATTATGAAGGAAAGGAAAATTGATTCATTACCACCGGTTTTAAGGTAACAAATAACCAACTAGACCAGGGGTTCTCAACCAGGGGGGGAATTTCCCCCCTCAGGTTTTCAGGGGGGGGGGGGGAAACTGATACTAATATGGAAAAAATAAAGGATTTTCAGTATTATATGCATATTATTTGGAATGCACTTTTTGAGGCAGACAATCTTGGAAAGGAGGGAGGAATGACATTCTGACATATGGTGAAAGGGGTGCATGGGGCAAACAAGGTTGAGAACCACTGAACTAGACGAAGTACACGGTAAGCGTGATTAAATTTACTTGTAACACAGTAAACAACCGGCAGTGAAATGCCACTTGTAATACCGTAAACAACCGGCAGTGAAATGCCACTTGTAACACCATAAGCAGCCAGCAGTGAAGTGCCACTTGTAACACCACGAGCAACCAAC